>PVKM010001928.1:0-70660 GCA_004027735.1 Carollia perspicillata
TGTAATTGATTTTGCCATGTTTTGACATAAAATTAGATTATAATATTTATTTATAGCTTTTTTTTCAGAATTTAGAACAATGTCTGGAAAATGGGTAACACTTAATAATTTTGAATGCATGTATTATTTTGTTCAAAATTTGCTTGCCTATTTTTGAATATTTCTTTATATATAAATTCTAGAATCAATTAAAAATTCTTTAAAACATACTGTTAGGGTTTTAATTGCAAAAACATTGAGTTCATCGATGTTCCTTCCTCACACTTCCTCTCTTTCTCCCTCCCTTCTCCTCTCTCTAAAATCAATAAGCATGTCCTTGGGGGATTTATACACATGGCACTTACCGTATCGGGCACCAAGTTATGTGCATAAGGTTAACACCATTACTACTTACACTTGAGGAAACTCAGCTTTAGACATGTACTTTAGCTTTGCTCAAGTGATAAAGCTTGAAATTAAACTAAAAATTCATTATTTTTAGAGCTCAAGAATTTTATCAATGTGTTCTACAAAGACCATAATTATGATACAATATGATACAATATAACAATGTTTTTATATGTTCAGCCAAACTATTAACTAAAAAAAATAGCTACTAAAGCAGTAGCGATCAACTATCAAGGGGATTATGATTTTAAAAAATATATTCAAAATTGATCTGGGTACAATGTGGACATGTAAAATTTTACACCCTTTCGGGAAAGCATTGTGGCAAAGATTTTGTGAGTCTTTGATATAATGTTTCCACTCCTAAGAATTGCTCTTGAAGAAATAGTCAAAAATATAAATATAATTTTACATAGCAGGATGTGAACATCGGTGTCATTGATAATAGCAAAATGTTTGCACTCAACTAAATAATAAAAACATTGTGCCATCTTCGCTGGAAAAATAACTGTATAACGTATTAAAAACCAAGTTTAAAAAGAGTATTTAACCACATAGGACATGATAATTATACAATATTAATTCAAGAGAACTGGATACAAAACAACATTTAATATATAAACTCACTGGCAAATTTTGTATGAAAAATACATTTACTAGTATGTATATATAAAGTTATTTACATATAAACAAAATATTTATAAATAGATGGTATGTACATAAAATAATAGTTACTTATATATCTTTAAAAGACCAAAATAATAAGAGGGGTTATGAAATTAGTGAATAAATTTGGTAGAGAGGTATCAATTTTATTCTTGAAACTTTTCTATAATTCCTCAATTTTCTAAAAGTGAATATGTATTACTTGGTTAATATAAATATATTACTATAAATCAATGAAACATAAACTGGGTAAGAATAATCCCATTGTCTTTCACATGGAATCTAATTAAACCTGCCTACTACTATACTAAAGTGGTGTCGGTAAGCCTTCACCTGCTTTTCCTAATAGAAGGAAAATGCTAATTAATTTATAGGCAATATTTAAAGTTTATTTTATGTAACATGTCAGCAGATGCAGTTAAAAGAGAAAAGTGTGTTTTATGGTCCTATGGAAGGTAATAAATGTCAGACACATGTAGATACAGTTACAAGTTTATGAACACCCAGGGTAATGTGAGCAAGGAAAACCTTACACAAACACCAAATGAAAAGACGTGTTTTCAAAGCACAGTCAGGGGACTGTTTTTAACTCCGTGTGTAATATAGGTGAGACGGAGGGTTAAGGACGGCAGTGCTGTGGTCTGACAATAAACCCCCTGCAAGTGTGCGGTTTGATGGGGTGTTAATTGAGTAGCAGGTGAACATAAATAGAAAGCGCCAAGGGTGTGTAGTGGGGAGTCTTTCTGTTGATGAGGAAACATAAAAATGCTGAGCTCTGTAATAAGAAATAAAGACAATCTGGGGTTTATTTGTCTGGCTTCATTCTAACGCCACGGTATGGGCCTCTCTAGTTTAAAATGCTTGCTAGAGAATAATAGTATGGCTTTTTAAATGTGTGGGTAACTGTAGAAGAAGGCAGTTTCCTGCAGTTTATACAAATGTAGGGATTTGTTTTTGCTTGTTTGTTTAGAGTTAGAAGCAATGTTTTGTATAATATTTGCTGCTTCTTGACATTTTTGGCTTAGAGGTTCTCCAGACACGTAGTACAGTGGCCACTTAGCATCTAAAGTGAAAATTCATCAGGATTTCTCAGGACAGATGCATCAAAAATATTTTAAAGAGTGGATAGAAACATGAACAATGACTCAAGCTTTCTAAAGTTCAATATTTTCTAAGAAAAGGATTTCTTTGTATATTTCATCTAGAAGGCTTCTATGAGACTATGCAAGTAAATCATTGACTAAGCTATTTTTAAGTTCCAGTGTTAGTATTTCACTTTTTCCAGGAGATCACCATAGCACACATACATTCCAACCATCTTATGGAGGATTTCCCTTTCTCTGAGAAATACCTTTAGCAACCTCTAGGATGATGAAGCACCTTTCCCATGGTCATAGAACTAATCCGTTGTTAAGCAGGTTTTGAACACAAGAAAACTGACTGGGAAACAGAGCACAAGTCCGAAATTGTTACACTCTCTCTTTCCATTAACTCTTCCATGTTCCTGTAGAATATTCACTGAATGAATACTTTGGTACACTAGAGAATCTTGCTATTGTAAGAGAGTCAATGTGTAGTCAGTAAAAGTTTACTTTCTATCATGATCTAGAGCGGTGATTCTCAAACTTGAATGTTCAGACGAATCACCTCGGGATCTCGTTAAAATGCAGCTATTGATTCTAAAGGTCTGAGGTAGGGCCTGAGGGTCTGCATCTAACCAGCTCCCAGGTGGTGTCCCTGTGGCTGCGGCAGAACACTCTTCGAGAGCAAGCAGAGAGGCTTTCTTGGATGGGTGGAAGAGCAAAGCTCCAGCTGCTTCTCTGTGGCCCTCTTCCTGTGCCTTAACTTCTGTGAAGCCACAATCTAGTTCAGAAAATCAATCTCAACATCCTACCTCTTTCTACTTCTGTCTTATTCTTTGATAAACACAAAGAAGAAAACTGGAATGCTAACATAAACATAAGGCTGTGATCAAAATTCTGGCAGCAACATAGCCAGATCAGATATATAATAAGGAAAAAAATCTTGTGTCTTCTGTGTACTATTCTGTAAATTACAGGCTATTTTTACAGAAGCTATGAAATAACTCACCTAACTGAAGCTTGCATGTTGCTAAGCTCGCAGGGTATAGTCATACCAACAAGCATCTCCAAAACACTGTCCTGAGAAACATCAGAACAATTCACCAACAACGACATCCACACGAAGTAGAAAGGATGCTATCTCAGGAGCCAAGGTACTACCCAGAAACCTAAGACTCATCTAAGGTTTACCTTTCACACAACCACATCCTTGTAAATGCAAACGTGAACAATGCTCTGTAAATTGAACCTAACAAACAGCATCTCTTCCACCTACTACTGCTTTGGTTTAGTCCATCATCACTTTACCACAGTAACATGGGGAGGAGGCAGGGTTCCTGTCTGCCCTACGGACTACTTCAGGACCATTCTCTATACTACTGCCAGAGAAACCTTTCTCAATTATTAACCTAGTGTCACTTCCTCACATCGTTGCCTCACATCCTTCAACAGCTACATATAACATTCAAGTTCCGACTTCCTGGTTTAGCACACATGGCTCTTTGTGATCTGTCTGCAAGGTTCACTCCTTCCATTACCTCACATGAACCCCTCGCTCGAGACTCACTGAGCCAGCACACAGCTCTGATATTGCATCATGTCATTTGACACCTTCCTGTTTTCCCATGTGCTATTTTTATTTGGATGCCCTCCCCTTTCTCTCCTGCCCTCTCCTTTCTAGCCTTCTCCCCACAGTGTCTAGCCAACTTGGAAATATTCGGTTCAAGGAGTGTGCTGGAAGATCTGTAAGCTCTCTGCATCATCACATTAAAACAGTCAGAGCAGCTGTGTTAGGAAAAACAAGATGTATGGATTACATCTATAATAATACTGGGTCACAAGATACGCCTACAAACCCAGGATATGGTTGGGAGGGGCTCAGCCACCAAAAACTACAAGACCCATTTGGTATCAAAAAGTATATGGGAGAAATTAAAGGAAAGATGGAGGGACTAGTAATACCTCTGAGAACTGGAAATCCCAACTCACTACCCGGTGTCCACTGGAAAGCATGGTGAGCCTTTCTAAGAACAGCAGCAGAAACTGGGAGAGGATTTTGAGAGTCCCAAATCAAGGGTGAGTGCAAGAAGTTCACCATATGACATGGTGATCCTGGAGAGTTTTGGGATCTGGAGCCTACAAGCTCTCAAAACTAACAAACAAAACAACATTTGCATTACTGAACTTAGCACTTAAGGAGAAGCTTATGGGATTCTGTGGGCAAAGAGAAGAGGAGAAAAAATAAGAAGAGTAGAATAGGAGGAACAGCTAACAAAGTTTAAGGCTATTTCTTCACTGAAGTGGCAAAAGAGGTCTACTGGTCTACCCTACTCTTATAAAAGTACAGAAGTCATTTTACTTTAAAATGGACAGGATCCAAGGATCACTACATAATCCCACATGAGATTGGTATAAAAATGAGAGAATACAGAGTGAATAAATCCCTCAGATACTAAAAGTGCAACAGAAAATTATGTCCACAAACCAGATAAAGAACATAATGTTTCAAATGAGCTAACAGAAATCAAGAAATGATAGACCCCATAAAGAACAACACAAATCAGAATTTGAAAACTCAGAGATGGGATCATTAGAGAAAAAGAAGTTTTGAAAAAAGAGGTAAGAAAATTCAGGAAAGAATAAAAAATTAAAAGAAAAAATTTTCTCAAAAGTAAAAAAATACAAAAGCAAATAAACACAAGAGAATATGCTTCAAGAGAAATATAATTTGGAAAAGAGGAAAGTTTTATATATAACAGAAATTTAAGAAGAGACTTTTTGAAAAGCATTCAAGAGTAAATGATGGATGTAGAAGACAGGCAAAGTCCTATCTAAATGTAATAGTAGCCTCTGAAGAAGAAAAACAAAGCAAGGAATAGAATAAATACTAAACCTATACTTGAGGGAAATTTCTGAAATAATAAAAATATTATTTAAAAAAGTATATCACATAACTAGGAAATCAGTTTATCATGGCAAATACTAACACATATTTTACTAAATTATTAGACTTTAAAGAAAAAAATGAATATATATTGTGACATCCAGAAAAAAAGACCAAGTCACTTATAAGAGAAACAAAATCAGATTTTCATCAGATTTTTTCAACAAAAAAATCTGTTCAACAGACATATGGTACAAGAGGAGACCCCGAAAATGGAATTTACTTATAAAACTTGTGTATTCACTCTTACATGTTTAAACTTCAGTCACCTTGAAAGTACTCTCCATTTGATGTGATATACACGTCGAAACATTTTTTCCACTACTCAAAACAGTTCTGAACTTGTCGATGTTGATGCATTTTAATGCTTCTGCCACTTTTTGTTTCACTTCTTCCACATTGGCAAAATATTTCCCTTTGAGGACTTTTTTTCTGCATGGAAAAAAAATTTTTAAAGTCACCTGGGGCAAGATAGGTTCCATAGGGAGGGTGGGGCGTGGAGGTCATGCCACATTTTATCAAAAACTGCTAAACACTCAGCATGGTGTGGGCAGGTGTGCTGGTAAATCCCGCAGCATGAAATGGGAGAAGGCATTGAAAGAATCTTCAAACAGAATTCACTGAAGCAAATGAAGCCTCTCGCAACACTGCCCTAAGTGACTTACAGAGATAGAGATGGGTCCTAGAACACTCACCTAGCAGGGGAAGCTGGTACTTCAAGGGGCCCACCTAATGGAAGATAACTCTGGTCTTTTGGGGGGTCCCCCCTCACTGATTATATTTAAGTTACTCAATAAAAAGCATGGGCAAGGATACAAACTGAACTTCATATAGAAAAGCTAAAAAATATTATGAACATGCAAGTGCCCAAAGGATATCATTCCCTTGAACTCTTCCTGAAGAATCTCGCAGACAGTGAGTGTTACACAGCAAAGTTAACTTCACAGGCCTGGGCATAAAGGATAGAGGTAAGCATGAAAATATATTTTTCTATAGAACTACGGCTAAAGGTAGTAAGAATAAAATGGCTGCACACCCTAAGCAATATCGATATAGTACAAGTATTAAAACTGAAAAGTAAAATAAACTCACTGAGTGCTTAATAGCTATTTATTGGGTCTACAAGGATATAACATCAACAATTGCTGGATGAGAAGGACAAAAGAATGAACAGGTCACTTATCTGATTTCATTAATGCCCATAGTAGGGAACAATAGTCAACAGACCAAAAGGGAAAAGGGGAGGTGAATATATAAAGGTATTAGTACAAAGGTAATTATTAAAAAAAATACAAACCCTCCTAAATGCCAGAAGATATTTTTAAATCTTTTAAATTTAGTTGTGGGGGATGAAAAAAACTAGAGGGACATAATCAGAGAGAAAAGCTAGACTTCTTTGATTATACATTCTTTCAAAGATTTAATTTTATAGATATTGTATATAATTATAAAACAAATTTAATTTACTGAAATATAAAACTTTAAAAATTAAAATAAAAGTATAAAAATTACCTAACTATAACCAGTGGAGACCATAGTTCAAGTGACTTTAAATCATGCTAATTTGATTGTGCATCCTTGGTGAGATGTGCCCTAAGGACTAAAAACATAATAAAACAACAACAACAACAAAATTAAAAACAAAAAATAAAATGTTTTTGGAAATCATATTATTAATAGATGTGTTTATATTGTTTTTCTAAGATTAAGCGATTAATAATGGGATAAGCAAATGAGATTATATTGGTGTTATTGAAAGCAGAATATTTCACAGAGAGAGAAAGGATATACTATGATAACATGGGTAAAGTTAAGTAAAAACTTTTATTCTTGAATTTGAATCGGAAGTATCAATACAAACTCATGATTTATTTGTAAACATATGTTTCTTAATTCTATCCTCTAAGATATCTAGAACCAATGACAAGCTCAGCTGAAGTGAGTGCCCCTAGGCTTCAGGATGTGGGCTCTAAATAGAGCCATCTCACTAATGAGAACCAGGAATCCTTGGAGAAATTGCTAATTCCAGGTCTGAGGTGGGAAGTGTTCAAGATGAGCTTTGAACCCCGATGAACTTTAAAGCTCATAGTGAGGTCCGGGCCCCAGGACCACCAGGGAACTTATTAGGAATGCACGTTCTATGTCTCACCCCAGATATACTGAATTAGAAACTCTTGGGGAGGGTCCCAGCAGTCTGGGTTTAACAAGTCTTCCGGGTGACATTGATGAATGCTGAAGTTTGAAAACCACTGGCCAGGAGTAATGAGTATCAATGGCTCTCATCATCAAAAAATGAGAAGCAAGAAGACATCATATACCTTGCAACAGAAGTACATATTGGTGCACATTGCCAACATATGCAGTAATCCTTCCACTCCATCAAAAAAATAAAAAATAAAATAACAAAAGCAACCTGAGTTAGATTAAGCTCTAGTTATGGGAAACAGAGAGGAACATATAACATGTTAAAAAATACAGGAATGTAAATTGACACACTCCAGACTGAGGGACATCATCTAGGTCAAATAACAGTTTGACCTAGAGAAACAGAAAGCACATTGACATATGGTGCTTGAAGAGAGTTCAGTAAAAGGATTATTTACAAGGATGTAATCTGGATTAAGAAAAACAGCAATGGATGGCAAAGCACCTGCTTCTGCGCCCCAGTGAGCAAGGGGATAGGAGATATGCCCACAACCTAGTGCTCATCATTGCTTTAGGGAAGGGCTCCTGAGAGGAGCTGCAGCCTCTTTAGAGGAGCAGACCTAGAGCACTACAGGGAAGTTGCTGGGGAAATAGCTAGTGCCTCAAGGTCATTCCAACATCTTGTTGATACCTCCCACTGGCTGAGGCAAGAGAGCCTGCAATGCAGTCAACAGGGAGAAGGCAGAACGTGGATCTTGAGGGTGAGAAGCAATGTCACAGAGGCAAGGGACTTCTGATCATCCTTAAAGATTTAGAGGGTCTCCAAGTCATGATTCTCAAACTGTTCGGTGTATATGCACACATAAGTAAGTGCTCACAGAGGTGTGGATGTGCACGTGTGCGCGTGTGTGGAGGGAGGGGCATTTGATGACAACTTTCTCAAGTGGATTCTCTTGCTTTCAGTCCACACAGCACAGACTTAGAAAAATATCAGATCATTGTGTCAGGTTATTAAAATAGCCACTGATATTTCAATTGATCATTTTAAAGAAACATTCTTTGTCAGTTCTGCCAGGTTTTCCTCTCTAATAAAGAAAATTTATTTGGATGCATATTGCATCACCTCCAGTTGTATTTCTAAGCAACATGCTAATATCAGACTATCAGTGTAAATACACCTGCAATTGTCAGTTAACCTCATGCTATTATTCTCACACTGCCTGCGGCAGTGTATCAGTACTGTCAGAAGAAAAAAAATAACACAGAATAAGGTATTTTCACATTCTTTTCCACAAGCCAAGACACAAAATGGGCTCATTATCAACATGTGGTTGCCTAGGTTCAATCTGAATATATCTTTAGCTCTCCAGTAACTGCTATGGACTTGAGTAATTTGGCAAAATGTAAACATGTGTTCCCCCAGGAATGATAGGCTGTCAGGCAAATGAGATTTCTCCTCCCGATTCTCCCTTGAAATAACCTAATCAAGACTGAAGATTACAGGGCACAATTCTGGAGAAAAAAAAATTTATTTGTTTTGAAGATCACCATGTTGCTTCTACCCCATCAGTTCAAGTCAATGGCCTTGTTAAATACCTCAGGCCTAAAAGTACTCATATAGAAAAGATCATTTTTCTTGTCCTACATTCTCATAGAACCTTTACCTGCCAGTATCTATCAATATCCACAGGAATGAAAACAAAAGCTCTAATCCTGGAAAATATTATATGTTTCTATGCATTCAATGATATCTGCAACCATATCCTAAAAGCACCTCTACTTGGCTGGTAACAGGGACTTGCATTTGGAGTATTTAATCTATAATACTAGCTTTGCAAATGCAAGTTTTGAAACTTCTCAACAGAGGACAATAAAAATGTTCTCACCTTCATATGCAAATATGGTTTAGCTCTCTACCAGTAAATTGGTGAACATACATTTTTATTCTAGTAATGGTGGTAGATTTGTGTCAAATACACAGGTACTTTCTCTTTGAAACTAAAGCACTCTCAACTGTCTTATAATTGACTGTGGCTTTCACTCTCAACACCCATCAAGATACACAAGAATCAAACCTGTGACTTCAGCTATACAGACCACAGAGTTCCACCAGCTAAGTTTTCCGGTGCATCTGAGTCATTTTTACGTAACTATAAAGTGGGCTGGGAGGGTTAGATGAGCACAGGAGCTCATCCAGAAGACATGTGGTTGGAGTTCTTCTGCCACTTATAACCCCTGTGAATGTGGGCAAGCCACTAAACATCTGAATCTTCGTTGTCTTATTTATAAACTATTTTTGATCACTTCCGCATTACAACTGTTACGAGGATCAAATAATATAATGTGAAAGAACTTTGTAATTTCCCGAGTGCCATGTAAGGTAGGTAGTTCACCAGCCTCTGATTTTTTTATCTGATTATCCAACATTATCTGAGATTAAGTAACAGGATTTCTACTTTGTTCAGAACTTTGAGTTCTTTGTTCAGTTCTTTCCTTTTATCCTCCCTTCCTAGTCTTTCCATTGTCCTTTTTTTAACTTAAAATATTAATTCCCAATAAAAAGATCAAATCAAAGTACTATGGAGAAAATATTTTGGGAAATTCACTCTCTCCTATTACCTTTAAAAGTGAATTTATTTTGCCATGGCCAGGAAGCTCAGCTGCTTAGAGCATCATCCTGATACGTATGCCAAGGTTGCAAGTTCCAGCTCCAGTCAGGACGTATACGAGAATCAACCAATGAAAATATAAATAAGTGGAACAACAAATTGATGTTTCTCTCTCCTTCTCTCCTCTCTCTCTAAAATCAATACATTTTTAAAAAGTGAATCTCTTTCTAACCCAGCTACAGGAATTGAAGCCATAGAAACACAAATGTAAAGCCATGTCAAGAAATAGACTCTGGATTAGGGACCCAAAAAGTCCAATGAAGGAAAAAGTCCAGCCAATGCATAGGGAGGATATCCTAGAAGACATGTGAGCCCACAGCACTGAAGAATTGGGAGAGCTCAACACTTTATGCAAAGAGATGCCATGAAGAAGAAAGCAAAGTCATTTTAGAATGTTTTGGTTCACTCGCAATTTCTGTGGTCAATTGGAGTTAGTACGGAAGTAAGACTGCCTAACTGCTCTATTAGGAAATCTATTTGACTAATATAGTAAGAACTAGGTTTCATTTTCTGTTTTGTTCCAAAACAGTTCTTTGCTCCAAAAGAGCAAGTCATTTGTCCTATGTGGGCTTCAGGTTCTCCAACTGTAACAAACCTAGATTATTTATATATTCTCTTCAAGCTCTAAAAGGCTGCAGTAGTCATATCTAATTTACTTTTATTTTTACTATGTAAAACAAGGTCCACTTGTCAAAAAATTAATAGTTTTTTAAAACAGTATAATTACTAAAATTAGTTGTTAATAGGGTTTTGAGGTGTTCCCATTTATGCAGAAAATTTAAGGACTCTGTGTAAGAGGGTTCAGTAAGAGTCAAAGTGATGCCATTTGCACCTACCTCTTCAAGATCATCCCTTAACAGGAATTCTAACACACAATAGCAGTGTTTGCCTGAGCAACCAAAGTGTATTATTAGTGTAGCATTTTCACATAATCTCATGTCAATAAATCTTGGGTATATGGAGTTTGTAACTTTCATACAGAGAGAAAATTATAATCCTTGGAATATGAAAAATGATGATTAGAAACTCCTACTGTGTTTCCAGGGTTCTTGCTGGTTCTGCCACACTGGCCACAGAAGAGAAAAGCCCCAGTCCACTCTAGAAATGTCCTTCAGTTACTGTAAAACTTTAAACTTAGCCTCACACCTTCTCATCTGGAGAGGACCCCTCTCCTCCCCATAGCATCTCTTTTCTTCTTTTTTATCCTCTTTCTTGTGCCCACAAAAAAACTGTCAGAGTTTTCATAATAATAAACTATTGAAGAGGTAATATTAGATAAGAACCCTTTTTTAACTTTCTTTTGATGTTGTTGCTGCTGTAATCCTTAAAAATATTAAATTGAGTTAGTGAAAAGTGAAAAGAATGAATCTAACCTGATGAAGGGGGAGATGTTAAGCCAATGATTTGTCATGCAGCGGGGAGTCATACATATTTTATGTTGATAAAATCAGGAGCAAGTAAGCTAATACATATGAATGCATTTAGTTAGCCATAAAGTATTGTAAAAATATATTACTGTTATCATTATTTTAAGCAGACAAAAAAATGGAAAGGAGACTGAAAGATTACTAGACAAAGAGATTCTTGCTAAGTGTTAGTGCTGCCCTCACCACAGATGTATTCAGGGCTAGAAGTCTATCCTTTGATGCTATAACTCTTGCTTTCTTTGTTTTTATTTTCCCAACCCTCATTGTATGGATGCCTAGATAATATCAGTCTCAGCCACACATATTCAGTTCAATTTTTGGATTTATGGTCAATAGATAGACTCTTATAAACTCATTGAAAGAACTTCATGTCCAGTCGAATATGCAAGAAGTCAAACATGTAGAGACATCTTCTTTCAGGATTTGTACAAAACTGGTGTTTTTAGCTCAGGCTCTGGGGAGCTCTGTCAGAAAGCACAGATTTGACACTCTGCAGCTCCAGTTCCTAGAGTTCACTGAGGCTGAGACTGCAAATGTAAACCCATCAGCTCTTTCTGACCCTTGGCCACAGACTCTTGCACAGCCTTGGCTGTTCATCTTGCATGCATGTATGCTTGGTCTCCATAGACACTGGTGAGAGGTTGTGTGCACAGGGAAAAATCCACCATCCCAGTTGGCTAACAATACAGAAAATAAAAAATAATAAAAAACATTTTCTAGAGACAGAGGTCGAGCAGCATCACTTTCCTACGCGTAGGACAATGCATCCATCACCTGAGATGGGAGAGCAGACTCTCTGCACTGGCCCTCCTCCACTGCTATCCAGCCAACTAATTCTGCTGTTACTATTGCTAAAATAAAAAATCAAAATGTTGAATGTTGGTCTGAGAAAACTCAGCCTTTCAGAATTTTTCTGCTCTGTAAGTAGCCTTCTTGCCATATCTGTAGACAAAGGATTAAAAGGACTCGTGGGGCCCCAGAAATCTCTTCCTAGCTGTCATGGCCCACCTTTAAATGTTAAGAGCTATTGAATCCCTTTCTCCATAACTTGATGCTTCAAAAACACAGCCATATTGTTCTTAAGCCCAGATAGAACACAAGCCTGCTGTTGCGAACAGTTGATGATTTTCCCCAGTTGGAGAATACTGGGATTGAGGGAGACGGGGGAGACAAATAGAGAAAACCTCCCAGGGTCACAACAACAAATCCACGCCTCTCGGAGGAGAGACTGTTCCAACTGTCTGAGTTCACTGTTAGGCTCTGAATAGAATTACCTACATGTCAGTCAGTCAAAGTAGTTTAAAATACCTGTGCTCCCAAAGCCAGGGTGTCATTACAGATTTAGCAGTACTAGCAGCGTTCTCTTTGTCACACAATGAAGCAATATGGCTAATTAACGCTCACTGGGGAGCCTGAAATAATGATGCCTCTTGCTTCCTAGAGCCAATTACCCCAAATATTCAGATTACCTACCTACTGTTTCACTGAAAGAAGTGTCTGGGATTTTTTTTTATTTAATTCAGGCATTATGTATCATGTAACGTCACATTATGTGATGTTGTGTCACAGGCTGACAGCTTACAACGAGGGATATGCTGAATATATTGGGTAGTTAATACCTGCCTGAATTAACAAGACGACCAACTTTCCAAAGAAAGAAAGTCTGAGAAATATCCGCTATACCTCCTGGGATATCTGGAGGGAATACATATCTGATTCACTCAATCAACCACTGAGTGTCACTGTTGCTTCTTGTAAAGACACATGAAAGAGTATTTGTCCGTAGAGATGGCACACGCCTGTACGCATAAACTACAGATGGGTTTGTAATAATCCTTAATGGATACTCATTCATAGAGATTCTACTTCAACACTGTTTAAATGATTCTAGCCATCTAGGAATTAATTATCAAAAGGCAGGGTAATATAATGGAAAGGGTACCAATGGGCTCGGGGTCAAGCAAACCAATTAAGAAATTGATATATGACCTGTATTTACTTATGCATTTCTTCAACACATATTTATTGCATACCTATTCTGTAGGTATTCTGTTAAGACAAAATGGAACATATTCCAGCTCCATTTTCTTTCCTAAACAAGCAAAGCATGATCCTGCCTCAGGACCTTTGCATTGGCTCATACTACTGCTTGGGATGCTTTTCCCCAAGATATCTCTATGACTCGTTCCCTTACCCCCTTTAGAAGTTTTCCAGATGTCAGCTTCTTTAGGAGACTTCCCTGGCCAACCTATTTAAAGCCCCATACACTTTTCTTCCTAGTATGCCTGGTTCTATTTTTCTGTCATGGGTGAAGAAATTCAGACAACATTGTCAGAGAAATCTCTTTGAAGAAGCAACATACAGGCAGAAAAATGAGAGACACTAGCTCCAAGAAGAATGGAAAGAAAAGATGGCTCACTTCCCTCTTCTGTAAACCAGGAATAAATAGCACCCATGTAATAAGGAGAAGAGTAAAAGATAGTATCTGCAAAGTCTCTAGAATGTATTCAATACTTTCTAAATATTCTAATTATTCCACTTAACTATTCAAAATTTGTAGTGCTTTCTCATTTTCTTCTGAACAAAATTAAAACTTAAAGATCAATACTAGATGTTCCATTACCCATTGTCCCAGCTCCAGTTTCCCTTTCAAGACTACTTCTTTCATTATCAAACTTTCTGAACTTCCACCAACACACACTGCCCCCCCCCACACACAAACACTTTCTTTCATCCAGCCATATCTATTTAACTCCTTGTAATACCCAAGCACCAATGTCCTCTTTTGATGCTCCCCTGGGTGTCCCTCCACCGAATAGGCAGTCTCTCCTAAACAAGCCTCTCTTCAACGTTCCACCAACCTGTGCATCTTCCTCCATTATGGCACCATTGTGTCATATTGAAGCTGGTAGTTTTATTGCCTTTCTCCCAAAGATCATTGAGAGTAAAGCTGAGTCTTTTTCATCCTTCTAGCTCTTGATTCAGAACCAAAGACATAACAGACCCACAATACATATATTTGAATCAGCAGCTGGATTCATCCAAAAGATGAGCACTAACTAGATCAGTGCTTAGGACATAGTTTGTTCATAATAAATGTCGACACCAAAATAATATTGAATGTAAAGTGTAAGTAAAATTAAATAAAACACATTTACATGAACACAGCTTTTTCTCTGTCCCTTTTGAATTATTTCCTTAGAACAAGTTTCTACAACTATACCACATGTATATCCCATGGGCCTCTCCCAGTCTTCTTTTCCTTTTACTTCAAGCTAGCAAAATATATCTACTTCAGTGCCTTCTTGACATTTGTTTTACTTTTAGTTTGTTTTCCAACATTTCAATATGCCACATTCTTTATAACAGCCCCCAGTAATTTACAGCAATTGCTTTAAAAACTTTATGACACATTCTCAAGACAAGATCTCAATGGGTCAGCCAGTACTTTAAAGACAGTTTCAAGCCACTGTGATAATCTTGTTCCCAAAACCTCGTCAGTGGAAGCCAACTCTGTCCAAGTGTAGTAAGAGTAAAACATACTGAAACACTTGATTTGTTGGAGTAAATCCATAACGCTACTATGCTATTAACATATAAAGACATGAATTGCTAGCAGTCAAGTTTAGAGCTGGTATTTGCAAGTTTGCATATTTCTTTGACAGCATAATAGAAGTGTAGAAGTCATAAATAGTATTTTTGCCTTTCATAAAACTTGGTCAATCCAGCAAATATATCTCTATGTCTTCTAGTTACTGTAAATGTAGCCTCTCACATTCCAAGGGGATAATCAGTACATATAGAAAGTTATTCTTATTTTTCTTGGCTACAGTGAAAATCTGGGACAGACATATCCATCTTTAGTGTTGTTTCAGACAAAGGTTTTCAGCTTTAAGCACAGATTTCACATAAACCCAAGCAAATTTTGCTAAATGTCTTACCTTTGCATGTTAAATCAATCTGTTAAAAATGGTATTCAACATCTTTTGAATTTCTTTGTTATTGGTTGATCACAATTGTGCTTCATTTTTTTTTAATATTTGGTAAAATTTGCTTTTGCAAAGCTTTCTAATTACTCTTTTTAAAGACTAAATAGGAAATTATATTTTTCCAAGAGTAAATCAGAGGATTCAATTTAGTTCAACTTTCTAAATCCAAAACACTTAAGAGATTTCACAAACTGGCACAGCATGTTTCATTGGCCTTAAAAGAAGATGATTCTGGGCAAAAAGCAGCTCAGATGTCATCTGCAGCAGCATCTCTTCACCACAGAAGGCAACCTGAAGACCATCCTGGCCCACTTCCAACACATTCCTTCGGCCTTTTTGTTATCTTTTGTCTTGCCTACAGGTACTACACTCTCAAAAAAATATTTGTTGAATGAAAAATTAAGGTATCCAGGTGAGATATGAGGATGTGACTCTGAAATTTGTTCAGAACTTGAGAATATTTGTGTTCCTTATGAACTGTCACCCAAGAACATCCATTGTAAAAAAAAAAAAGAAAGAAAGAAAAAAAAGCAAGTGTCCTAGAGTAAGACTTCATCAAAAGTTTCTCTCAATAGGTTTTTTCCTAAAACTATCCAAAGGCTAGTTCAAGGCACCCATGAACAAATTGGTCATGGTGGCAGAGCTCAATAGTTTTGCCCATTCAACCATAAGGACTTATCCTTCTCAAAGTTATTCTGGAAACACATAATTACCCTGTCTTCAAACACCAGAAATTAACACTAAGCCTCCAATATGGCACCAGTTCCTACTAACTGACAATATTGGACTCATCCTCCAATGAGAGGGTCAAAATTATTCCTCATTATAAGAGAACAGAAAGTATTTGTCTTTCTTGCATAGCCTGCATTTACAAGCCCAGCATCCATGGTCTTACTTTATGACATATTCATCAAAAATGATATCTTATTGTATTCCAAGAAGGCACCATGTGGGAAAAGAAAGTGAAGTAGAGTGGGTTCATACCCATGGGACTCACCGGTCTTTCCATGTACTCCATCTCTGGAAGCAGCTGCACTTACAGAATTGCAGAATTGGCCTACTACAGACTTAATTGTGGTACCAACTGGAGGATGACAAATTACAAGCTTGATGCCAGCCTTTAGGCTGCTCATATGATGTAGAATATGCTCTAAATCTGTGACATGATGGCTTTTCCCTGCAAAACTAGAATGCATCAATTTGGGACCCAAGAGATAGAAGTAGGTTTGTGATTTCTTTCACTGTGATTCCTAAGGAGCCACTTGCACAATTTTTTTTATTGCTCGTCTCAACTTTGTGCTCTGCTGGTTTACAGTTAGTAGTTTCTAAGGGAAGAACACTTCCACTAAAGGAGACATATGAAAATGAACTGGATGTTGACAGTGCCATTTTCATTTCTTCTTGTCACTCAACCAACAGGCAAAAGATAATCCTAATCGAAAAGGACAAACGTGACAAACCATTGGGCAAGGATGCTTGTGTCTATATTCAAGTGATTACTTGGGGATGCCCCTAATACTTCTCTGTCCAGTAGAATTGATTCAAGGATTGATTCATCCTTGATTCAGCAAAGAACTCAACTAACTGAAGTGCTGAAGGTAAATGGATTATTTAAGGCATGATGGGGGAGGGAATTTCTAAACAACAATTATTGTCTTATAACTGGTTACAGTAATAGACTTCATTAGCTAACTTTTTTCTTATCTTATGTATATTTAAGTACATTAACCAATTTTTTTACGCTACTGCTTTTTTGTAGCACAAGTGTAGATTTATAATTTACTCCTTAGTTTATAGAATATCAAGGTAGGATTATGATTGAAGAAAAAAGGAAGTAGACATTAGTCAGAGATAAATTCACCATTAATGGGTCAAGTGTCCCCTCGAGCAGTTAAATGCTTTTTCACTTGTACAATGGAAAGTTGTTTTACTATGTGTGGAATCATATACTTTTTATTATTTGGAAATATTTATGTACACTGGAAGCCAGGTAATCATTGTTGTCCCAATAATTGTTATTAAGATGATTATGTTTGATATTGTGAATTCACACTCCTCATCTATTCTACTTTCTTTGATACTTCCCTCTACTTTAAAAGCTAGAAAGTCTAAAAACTATATTTCTGAGGCCCCCTTAAAGCTAGATTTCTAGATGTGAAATTAAATTTCATTGATGTCATACACTTGCATGAGTTTTAGAAGGTAAATGATAAAGCAACAAGAAAATAATTTTGGTTGTTGCTTCTGTGAAGCAAGGTTATAAAGATGTTAGGTGTTACCCACAGATGCATTCTAATGTCTGGCTCCTCATGGCTATGGAAACACATTTGCGGCAGCAGCAATATCCTGATCACTGGGCTTCAGCCACGGCAGTGGATTCCTGAACTCAAGTTCTCATGATTCTTTCTTGATCCTCAACATCCACGGCTGTAAGGGAGGTGGTGGCTTTTCTAGCATGTCATTTCAGCCGTCTTGCTCCAGAAGTTATTCTTGGATGCTCAACATAGCGTCTGTTTCTCTAGTACTTGCTATAATTTTATGATACCTAATTCTGCATATTAAAATATTTTTTGCTTAAGCTAGCTGAAATAGATTTTGGGTGTTACAACTGAATCTTAATGGAACCCAACCTACAATTAGCAAAAAGGAAACTTCTGTCTTATACAAAATAATGTTTGCTTTGGAAGGTAACACACACACGGTCTTTCAGGTTATCTTCTTTCAAACCTGATCCCCAATCCTACTCTAATAATTTCCAGCAGCAGCACCACCATTATTCTAGCAACCCAACCTAACATCTTCGCATCACCACCCTTGACTTCTTTCTTCATTTTTTCCATCTAAATCTTATTAAATCTTCCTTTGAAAACATCCATTACCATTACTACTCTGATTTGAATCCTCTTCACTTCACATATTATTTCTATTATCACCTTCTAACTGGTTGCCTTGTGTCCAGTATTCTCGCAACCAATAAAACAAAGACAAAATCAAATGGAAACTCCTCATTAAAAGTAGAAAGTTTAGCACTCGTATTTTCCTACAGTTCTTTCCAAATTACACAAAAAAATAGAGTAAAGGAATTTTTAAGGCAGAAACCCCAAGAACAAAGATATTGGGTTAAGAGGCAATAGCAATAAAATGTTGAAAGCCGGAAGGGAAATAGAAGGGTGGCAAATATCAGAGAAGACATAAAAAGGCTGAATTCTTATTCAGAATTAGGGAAGCTAAAAAGTAACTTACTTAACACTGCAGAACTCTCAAAATGGTCAGCATTTCACAGTACAAATTTCCTTTCAGAGTGAGCTGAAGGTGGAGCCAGATACGTAAGAATTGATTTAAAATTTGGCTAAGTGAAAAATTTGGTCTAGATCTCCTCCATCCCTCTGTACAACTGAGCCACTGTCCTCTCTAATCCTAGAGGAGAACTGTTGCGAACATATGTTCGCAATACTGTCTGTCCTATAAACCAGGTATCGGTCTCCACTCAGATTATCTGACCAAGGTCTTAAGAACCGAGAGCACCAAGCTGCCTGTACAACCACCATTCCTACAGGTGACACTGGCATCACGAAATAACAGGGGGCTAACACAGGTGACTATTCACTTGGATTTTATTAATGCAGGTTCACTCACCTTTTATTAATGCAGATTTAATTGAAACCCATACTAACCAAATAGCAATACTAATCACTCAGAAACAATTAGTAATAACACCCCATGAAAGAATTAGGGGATAACGAAGCCAAGTCCCAGAGTCTCAGTCTGCAGGTCCAGGAAACAGCACGGTGGACAAGGGAGCTGTCAGCATCTTGCAGGGAAGAGTCTCCAGAGGCAGGTAGTCAGCATGGCAGACGATTTCCTCAGTCCAGCAGTGCAGAGCTGCTGCCGGCAGATGCCAAAGGAGATCAGCGTGGCATGGAGTGGCACACTGGTGTGTGGAGCTCAGCTGTCTCAGCAATGGCCTGAAGCCTGCCTCAGTTATACCCTTAAGAGTGGTGTACTCCATCCTGCTGGGTCTCTTTATAAGTGTCTTGGCACCCCTGATGGCAAGTGGAGAATTTCTCCAGGAGCCTATCTATGGGTGGTCCTACTCTACAGACATAGCTCTTCTTGTCACATGTGCAGATATCTTAGATGTGTCTCCTTGTCAGGTGTGTCTAGCATAACTTTAGTAGTTTCCCCGCTTGAACCAAAGTGTCATGGCTGACTGGCAGCCATCTTGGTTCACATGAGTGACTCCATTTTCTTTTATATAATTTATGCTATCTCGACTGGACCAATGCCATTTTATTGGTCCTGCTCTCCGTAAGAACTAAAGATTTATTTCATTCTTTAAAATTTTAGACAAAAGAGCTAACTATGCTTGACTGGGAATTCTAGGTGTATCAGACTGAAATTGGGAAGATTAAGGCAGTGCATACCCTGAAGGGTGAGGCTCCTACCTTCATCAGATCTGAGGGTGTGTCAGCCAGATTTACACAGCGAGCATGAGGTTGAAAGAGTCTTCTTCTCTGAAGCCCAAGAGGAAGGTCCTAGAGACATTGAGCTCAGGTGTAACCTAACAAAGCAGCCCCACCTGATGATCCTAAAGTGAAGATCCAGAGGATAAGTCTTGCCCAGGAGCGTAGACTTAGCACTGAAATCTTGTTTTTCTCCTTCTTAAATCTGAGTCAACTGTGAAAGGATTTAAGAAAAGCCTCTAAAGGGAAAGCTGGAGACCAGCGCAAATAGGAAAGGGCTATTGTGACAGCACTGTGGAGGAGAACTTCATGACTGTTGTTAATACCTTCACATAGGTAAGAAAAGATGTTACAGCTACAAAACAAGGAAAGGGTGTTATCTAACAAGAAAGTTTGAGAATAAATAAAAACTTTTAGAGATTAAAAGCAAGAGGGCAGAAATGTGTTTGGGGATGGGGAGGAAGAAAACAGTTGGAAAGATCAAAGATAAAGCCACAGGAATCTCCCAGAAAGTAGAAGAAAAGGACAAAACATGTAAAATAGGTACAAAAAATGAGAAAATTAAAGGACCATTCTGAGTAACACAAAGACTCAAGAAGAGAGAAAATAGAAGGAGGCAGTCATTAACTACATAATTGCCGCATGTTTTCTAGAACTGAAGTTTATATGATTCCAGCACAAATGCTCTATCAAGGGCTTAGCACAGTGTATGAAAACAGACCCACACCAGCATATCTCTGAAAATTCAAAACACCAGAGCAAAGAGAAAAGCTTGGAAAGAAAAAAAAATAGGTTCAAATAACCACATTGGAAGGACAGAAAGACAGAAAGTGGGTGTCTGAAAAATCAGGACATAGCACTATACAAGTAACATGTTATTTAGAGGAGGTAAACAAAAACAATCTGAAGTTAAAAGTATGAACACGTTTCTTTCCTCCAAGAAGCAAAACAGTAGAAAGGGGTCTAGAAGATTACTGTTTTTTGCAAGAAGACTTGTAGAAAATTTGCCACTTTAAAGTATGCCTGTGTATAATTTTGATGAAATTAAAAACTAAATTTAAAAAGAGAGAGAGAGAAAATCCTCTTGCACAAATCCTGCATATCCTGCTTTTGTTAAAATACCACTTTTAACATTTTGTCCCCTATTTTTCAGCTTTCAATAACTCCCACTTACAATCATTTTGCTAACATTTAAAGTCGCTGAAAATGTGATTTTATAGTTCCTTTTCTTGTTTCTGAATCATATGTTCTAGTAAAATTGGTCTTATTAACTCTTAAATGTAAGAAGTTTTGTATCTTTCATTATTCTCTCATCACAACATGAATAGCCTTCGCATTTTTCTCTTTGCTACTGACATTCAAAACATATTATTAGCTCTCTTCTTTGAATTCCTCTGAATTTATAATTTAATGTGATTTATTATATCACTCTCTAATTCTCACATGTATTAGTTCTGCTCATTACTGCCAGATGAATGTAGACTCCTTCTGCATCCGAACAGGATTCAAAAACTACCCAAATTATAAATGCCAAAGCATTGTTCATGAATCAAGAATAAATGAATGAATACATACATGCATGCAAGAAGCTGATAAACAGAAAGTAAATGTTCAACTTAAACCTGAATTTAAATAACATGATATACCTTTTCACCTTTAAAGAAAGAATATGTTACCCCTAAATTGCTTATGTACATTCCAGAGTCTTTAGATGGAGAAGATATTCCTAAGAGTTTGTAAACAAATTTCAGGGACTGTAAGTCTTAGAAAATGAGGAGTCAGCACCCAACTGAAACTTCTGAAAGCATCTTAGTCTACAATAATGAGCCACAAAAATCTTAAAAATCTTATGACCATGGGTGATTTTTGTAATATTTTATAATTTTTTTCCTAGAATAAAGTTTGCAATTGGGAAATAATTTTAAATGCCATAACAAGTCATTTTCTAGCTGAGAAAGAAAATTACAAGTAAACCAAGAGACTGACAACACCCACTCATTAGAGAGCACCCAAAAGCGACTTCCAAAGGGGCCACTTGCCAGTGTGAATAGTTCACTTAGCCTTGGTGACAAGCTGGTATCTTTCCCTTTATTATTCTCTTCCTTAGCCAAACCACAAATATCCAAGCTCAATTACGTGTGTAGTCTTAGCCAATGATCATACTCCCCCACCCACAACACACGCACAAAGAAACTAAAATGTCATTCTTTCCTGTGCTCTGAAATTATGCAAAACTCTCATCTGTATTTTCTGTCATCTTCAATTTGTTTTATTTTAATATGAGGGTAAAAACCAGGCCCTTGTAGTCACCAAAATTAGCAGGAACTAGGACCAATGAATATGAAGGAGGTGCAAAAATAATTAAAGCAGATTGGTAAGAATGTACAGCAGGATGAAAATAGCACACCCCAGCCACACACCTTTGGGCCTGGAAAGCTGTTTCTAGTACAGATGTGGTGCACCTCAGAGACCCGGTCCCATGAGGACCACTGTGTCTCTGTGGAGTCCCGTGGGAAAGCCATGGAAACCCAAGACTCAAATTCCTTAGTGCAAATATAATTCGATTATTTGAGAAATGATAACTACCATCTATGCTGTCTACTTTAATTGACTAAAAACTTTTCTAAGTGATAAATATTTTGTCTAATTCTTACAACAAACCTGAGAGATTATTCCACTTTGCAAATAAGGAAAATGAGACTCAGGTAAATTCAGCCACTTCCCCAAATTTACACAGATATTGAGTAGAAGAGTCAGAAATTCTGCTCAGTTTGCTTTAACCCCACTCTATGTTAAAAATACACATAGAAAATGAACTTTTAAAGACTTTTAACACAATATCATACTTTATTCTCAAAGCCATGGAACAATTTTTGAATGGGCTGAGCAGAATTTTCATATCCATTTCACTTATAACGAGATTGTGATTTACCCAAAGGCGATGTTTAACTAAGATGATAGCTTACATTATTTAACTTCTAGTTAAAAACCATTGCTTCCAAAATGCTCACCACCAGAGCCTAGAGATTACTTAAATCAGCATTCTCATGACAAACGGATAATCAGCTAAGGACTTCAGAGGAGAAAGCACGTCCTTAAGGTCACGCAAAGCCAGCACTGGCCTGAAAGCCAGCCAGAGTCCAAACAGTCCAGTGTTCTCTCCCCCGGAGGGGGCAATGCCTCCCGCTGCTCCCCCCCCCCCCCCCCCCCCCGCACATTCATTCCTGCTCACCTGATAGTGCTAATATGCTGGGTTCTTGACTAATAGGGAAATACTTCTTTTCAAGCTCAGAGGAGGAAATAGCATGACCATTTCTCCTTTTAGTTTTCCACTGTGCACGGCACAACAAAGGATCAGACAGAGATTGATGGTGGCAGTACCACTTCGAGGACACAGATCCGTTAAGGGCAAGATCAGAAAAAGTCCAAGATATAAATATTTGGGATTTTCTGCTTCTAAGTGGTACTTCTAACATGTCACTGATGAGAAATCCACCTCTTCTCCCTGTCATCGGCCCTTCCCATGTGTCCCTCGTGCCATTACCATAGTTTATCTTTCATTCTAAATTTCCAAAGCAAAAAATAGGTGCAGTATTTAACATTTTAGCTGAGGCAAGTACAATAATATAAATAGAGGTTAAGGAAGGAGAAAAGAAGGTGGAACTTTTGTTTACGGTAACAACAAAACCACATCCTTCAGTGGTTTTGTTGTTACCAGTTTTTTCAGTGACATCATTGTATAGTCACAGTCAATTTAGGGATCATGGTCTTAGCTACTGGGACACAGCAAGCCCTGAGGCAACTCAGCAGTCCCAATAGCCAAACAGCTCAAAGAGTGAAGGAAAAGAAAAAAATGCTTCAGTCAGCCCCAACTTCCAGACACGGCCCACCAGAATGTCTATTCAGTCCAAGAGTTCGTATAAACTTAGACCTGGAAGAAGGTTAGATAATGACTCCGATCTCATGAAACTGAGGCTGACAGAGGTTAACACTTGGCTCGAGAATCACATAGAAAGTATCAAAGCCAGAAAAAAATCCAGGTTTCAGCATCCTACTGGAACTAGTATGTTATTTTAAAGAAAACTTGAGAACACTTAGGATCCATTGCTTTTCTTTCTGAAAAAATATACATGCATATATATGTACCAACATATATTTCCTCCTTGTGTTTTTCCTGCTGCTCTGCAGTTTTACCAAAGTCTTCATATCTGTCTTAGGATCCTGTGGGCTTCTTCAATCGGAGAATTCATGCCATTTTCTCTGTCTTCTTCTGAGTATTTGCTACATTTTTAAAACTGCTCTCAGTGTCTCTCTGTCTCCCCGTGTGATCATTCATTTAATCACTGGCTGCATTCCACACACTTTCTTAGATTCTCTTCCAGTTTATTAGCTCTCTCTTTAGGTGTGTCTTAAAACCATCCATTGAGATTTTAATTTCAATGGCTATATATTAAATTACAGAAAGTTGTATTAGGGTCTCTTTTAAATCTGCCTGATTATTTTCACAATATCTTGTTTTTTAAAAAAATCAAAATCTGTGTTCCTTTTAAAATTATTTTCAACACAAATTTTATAGTTTTTTCCAGATTATTCTCGTGTCATAGGAGTTCTCTCCCAGACTATTCATAGAACCCTAATTTTCCTGTATGATTTGCTTTCTAGCTTTCCCTAAGGATTTTTTTTTCTCCATCCAAATAGTACATGTATAAGCACACTTGAGAGAGTTTATAAGATTTTTTCATTAAAGTGTTTGTGTACACACCTTTTTACATTAAAAATGTAAAGATAAAAAAACTCATTAAATTGTTTTTTAAATATTTCCCACTTGCTTAGAATCAACTTTAACAAAATTTACACTAAAAAACAAAAATATATAATATTTATATTATTTATTTTGCTCATGACTAATAGTTTCTATGGCTTGCATACAAATTGTTTGCTAAAAAGACATACAATTGGTTAATCAAAAGTGAAAGAATTTGAATCCACTTTATTGTGCCATTAACTAGTTTTGTGAAAGGTTGAACTAGATGTTCTCTGAGGTCCCTTGAAACTATAACACTCTATGAGATTAGGAATTAGTCACTTTTATGGTACATTCAAATTGTCTAATGTCACAGAGCAATCATTAACCGAAAGGGGAAATAATAAAAGAGACAAAGAATAAATAATAAAATGTTTACTCTTTATCTCTTTGAGATGCTCAAAATGTTTTAGAAAATCTTACATTGATTTTAGTAGGAAAAAATATAATGAAGGGCTCATTCCAACAGCCAATCAGCATTAGCATTGCAATCAGTTTAGCAACAGGGTGGATAGTGTTGTAATTCTGTTATTATTTCACAAAGTTTAAGCAAAGCTACATGAGACCATCACTTTTGAAGCTTTATATTGTCTTCTTTCTTATACTCTCCCCAACACTAGTTGATCAATAAATATATAACAAATAGGCAAATATCGCATATACTTTACCATATTTGTTTATGTTTAATTATTTTTTATCCTCACCCTAGGACATTTTTTCATTGATTTTTAGAGAGCTAGGAAGGGAGAAAGGAAGAGGGAGGGAGAAATGTTGATGCAAGGGAGAAGCATCAATTGCCTCCTATATGCCCACAACCCAGGCAAATGCCACAACCAGGAATTGAACTTGCAACCTTTTGGCCATGATGCAATGCTCAAACCAACTGAGTCACACTGGCCAGGGCTACCCACCACTTTTAATATAATGTTCTTCATTTTGAAATATA
Organism: Carollia perspicillata; assembly: GCA_004027735.1. NCBI lineage: Eukaryota > Metazoa > Chordata > Mammalia > Chiroptera > Phyllostomidae > Carollia > Carollia perspicillata. The sequence goes on from PVKM010001928.1 coordinate 25,523, forward strand.
AAACATATGAAACTTATCATTGATTTTATATATATTTTTATTTAACCAGAAAATGACAATATTAACAATGACAAAGACACATAATGCAATTTATCATCATGCTAGTCACTCCATTCTCTGCATTATTTTTGTATATTTAATAATGAACAATGTTAATCTACAGTTGACCCTTGAACAGCACAAGTTTGAATTGTGCTGGTCTGTTTAAACATAGATTTTTTTTTTAAATAAATGTACAGTCAGCTGTCTGTATTCCTGGATTTTGCATACACGGAATCGACCAACCACACATCACAAACAGTATTTTCCATCTGCAGGTTCCCACCTGCAGATGAGGAGCCTTGACCGTACGCATTAGTTGAGGCCATTGTCTGTAAAGGATGTGAGCATTCTGGACCTTGGTACCCATGGGGCCTGGAGCCAGTCTCCAGCAGGTACTGATGACAGCAGGTACTGATGCCAGCAGGTACCGATGCCAGCAGGTACCGATGCACGGCTGTAGTGAAGGTTTGGAGAGGTCAAAAGTTATATGCAGATTTTCAACTGAGGGGAGGATGGAGTCTCTAAGTCCCACGTTATTGAAGGGTCAACTGTACTTTCTTTGCTCAGCCTGGTACATTTCACCTCCAAAGAGAGTCCTTTCTAGGACAAATGGCAATTTTAATGTTAATTGAATTTTCTATTTCCTGCCCCAAACAACCAACCTGCAAAAATGTGGCAGTTTGTGGTGAGCAGTTTCAAGGTCCGTTCCTGAGCAATGCCAGAGTTCAGAGTCCTCCACAGTACTAAGCTGGAAATAGTGCATGTGTCCTGCCTACTTGAAACTTCCTGTATCTTGCATTATGAATGCACAAACCAAAAGTTTACTCAAATATTTAACAGCATTTTTGGCCTAGATCACCTCTCTTAAAAATATATGCTATTTAAATCCCACTATTCCCCCTCCCAACTCCCCCAAATAATACCAAGTTAATATTAACATTCTGCACTAGGTCTTAAAGTAATATACTTTATAAATGCATGATTGAATTTTTTCCTTATATTTTATTAAATAATACTCTAGTTTGCCATTTACTGCTTTAGTGGCACCCTGAGAAATTGTCACTAAGAAGCATGAACTTCACAGTGCAAGGCAAATTTTTACCTTGATATTGAGATGGAGAGAGGTCACTTACATCGGCTCTTATTTCTTCACCTCCTGGGTGCTAGCAATACTCCAGCAATCACATCTAACTGCAGGCTGCACTGGCTGTAGGATCTGTAAATGGCTGTGCATTTCACACTCCCCCCAAAACAACTTTTCCCGAATTGATGTATGTCTTGCGTATTTAGGTCCTTATCAAAGTGTACATTACTCACACCCTCCTGGTCTGATGACAAAAACTAAAGAAGAAGCTTATCCAAGGATCTCAGTCAGGTTCTCCTCCCCTATAATGGATACAAACACATTTTGTCAGAAAACCAGCACTCCGTGCCCTTAATGCTGAGGCTCCATCAGATCAAGTTCCACCGGGTAAGCGCCAGAATCAAATATTCACGTGCAGCTCAAGTACCACATTGTGGAGTTGCCCCCACATGCCCCTGCAGAAGGAAGGGTTAGAACAAAGTGGCCCACCAAAGATGAGAGTTTCTTTAAAGAACTAATGTTTTATTTTAAAAATCGAATTATACATTAACTATAATGTACATATTATTAACATTTAAATAATATTTTAAATTATCACCAGTAAAAAGATTTGGTAATTTTTTCCAGGGCTAGTTGGTAAAATGATATAGTCTTGAATCTACGGGTTCAGGGTAACTGGGTCAAGGTCGAGCAAGCCGGCACCATTCATCCAGGTCCTGCTTCTTCTCTGACTTCATGTCACACTGTTTCGCGATCTCAGACTCACATAAATACGTGAAAACATGCAATGGTTTCCTTAATGCTTTTTGACCTATTTCAGGGAAAATCCCCACAGTGTTATGCCCGTAGTCCTGCCGAATAGATGGCACAGTGTTTGATACTCAGTGGGAATTTAAATAGCTGTATCTTACTGCAAGGTCAGATCGTATTTATTTAATTATGAATTATAGTTTAAGTGGTGCATTCTTTTCCACCTCCAGGAAATATTTATCAAAGGCCTTTTTTTTCCAATAAAGTAAAAAAACTCCCATGTATGTTCTATAATTGATGCTAATTATGAAATTTTCACCAGGTACAAGTGAATTAGATTTCATAAACCTCTTAGGTCCTACATCAACATTCTTCATTCAACTTCCAAATTTCAATTTCAGTTCAACTACATTAGGTAATGTATACATTTAGAGTCTTGCTGTATGGATGTTAATTGTAAGAGTCAGCTAAATAAGTTAGTGCATTCAGCTACTTTTTACTATCAGGGTAATAAATATACTCATTATCCCCAGGGTTTTATGCTTTACTAGGATATCTTCCTTCCTCCACTTTAACACACAAGCACACAGGTGTACATGCACACATGGTGGGTTACTTTCTGCATGCCAAGTCAATATAATGATAATAATCATAGCAGCTAACATTTATGGCATATTTACTATGAGCTTGTGATGTGTATTTTTGACGTAGATTATCTACTTAATACTTTAAACAATTCAATTTCGTTGATACCATAATTTTGCAAAAGAAAACGAAACGAAGTTCTCATGGGTGGAAACAGATTCTATCTCCAGCTCGCTGAAGCTCAAACCGTAACCTTGTTACATCGCACCCATCCGTTTGGAAGAACACACTTTCAGTTGCCTCCCAGCGCATTACACATTTGAAGGGATAAAAATGATTCATTCCTGAGTATTCCAAGCCTTCCCTCTTTCCTCTTTTCCTGCCAGTGAGTAGGATTTCTAACTGTTTGCTTTAGCTTCTGGCTCTCTTCCTTCCTTGCAGGAGTTCCTCAATCCAATTCTTCTGAACTGATCGATTCAAGGCTACACCACAGGCTTTTGTGAATGAGGGAGAAGGGAGAGGGAAGGAAGAGACACAGCGTGAGGTTCAGAGGTGAGTGCTGGAAGGCTGTCTCTGGGAATGTTGAGGAAAGAAGAAAATGAGTAACCATGATTTATGAGGGAAGTTATGCATAAGAAATGACTACACTACTTGGCTTCATTTTGTTCAATAAGCACAAGAAATATCATTTTGAAATTCTGTTGGGGTGACTGAGTTCTTTGGACCACTGGGATCCAACTGTGAGTATTGATATTTTATAGTAATTTTTTCAAAAAAGAAAATTATTTAAACCGTTGCTTTAAAGCAACGGTTTAACTAACTGAGCACCACATTGTACGCACCAGGAAAATCAGCAGACCAACCCTCGGCGGCGTGGTGTTCTGAGTGAGCCTGTGACGGCTGCCGCTGCGGGGAGAGCAGGGCCACCTTCACAGCGGGTCGTTTGCATTTTGGGTTTTGCCCCATCTGGGCTCAGTCATATGCCGTCAACATGGTGATTGTGAAAAAGTTTATTGGCCGAGCACTTTTCTAACTCTTGTAATACTGACCACTTTTCAAATTCCCATGTCTTCATGTATACCATCATTATGAACTGCAGCATAAGGCTGAGTGTTAATGTAAGCTTTCATGCCACATGTTAAAGAACTAGATTAACCTTGGTACTTTCAACAGTTGTCCAGGAATACATTTGGACCATAATAAAATGCATCATTGAAACATTCAATAAGAGTAACTCTTTCAGTCTGGCTGTTTCTTGGTGATCTAAAACAGATTTGACCAGACTTACAGCATAGAGTATCACCCAATTTTTAACTTTTACTTTGGGTGGTAATTCTAGAGTGGGCCTTGCAGGAGGCTTCAAGCAGTTTGTTGTTTTTGTTTATCGTGAAATTAATTCTAGCTGAGCTGTGGATGCCCTCCCTCCCCCACCCTCTGGGCATTGTCTCTACACCAAAAGCTGCTTACTGGGAGCACCTGCAACCCCCTGCCTGCGCTCTCTCCTCTGACATCCTGGGAGCTCAGCCAGGGAGCAAGCAGAACAAGCTGCAAGTGTCTCCGGGTGGAGAGAGTTTCAAACACGACAGACGCATCGGTCACAATGGACCCCCAGTCATGTTACCTCTGAGGTATGTTCTATACTGTATTCTGGAATTCCTAGTGGCACTGAGCCCAAATTGTCCATACTCAATAATTGGCTTAATCACATTCTCTTTCCCTTCATTAGTTTCCTTCACTTCCCTGACTTATTTCCCCATTTCTCCCCGCAATGTGTCTGGGATCACCTCTCAACTAAACCACTTGCATTCACCTATGTGTCTTAGGCTGGGCTTCAGAGGGAACCAAGATTGAGATGCTACTCATCTTATTATTTTTATAAAGCAAAAGATGACTGACTGACTGACTGACTGATTGATTGATTGTTTGCAATTGCAGAAAGAAGATAAAGAGATTTGCAGGAGCCAGTGATGCGTCCTGTAATGAAAATATTTTTAAATATTGCTTTGTAATGGGATTAATTTTGTTTTCACTAATCAAAGTGAATATGTATTTACCTGTTTGGACTTCTGTAGGACTGGTGAAAAATTATACTTTGACACTCAAATATGTGCTACTTTGTCAGAAAAGCCTTAATGGCACAGGGCAATCACCTCAGCACAATCTCTTTTCACCAAGCATCTCTTCCTGCTCACGAGGACAACTCTGTGGTAGTAACAGCACCCTGTGCCTCCAAACCAATGAAGCTCCACAACTTCATTTACTTACTACATAAATGTTTTCTTCGTTGGGATTCTACTCTTGCTCTCACATGCAGGCAATAACACTTTCCAAAGAGTTCAAAAATGCAGAGCCCCTACTTCTGATCTCTAGTAAAACTGCCACTCTAAGGAGATGCATGGTTTTCACTGTGGCAGCCTGTCTTGCCAGACATCGTTGGTGCCCCTGGGCACTGGGAACATGCCCGCCTGAGAGGCCCTGACCTGGGACAGTCCCTGCCGTTCCCCTCAGAGTGCTGCTGGTCTGTGTCCCCATAATCTCCAAAAGCCAAAAGCTTTCCAGAGTTTTGCGTGGGTAGCTGGAAATTGTGTTTACAATATTTTTTCCTGTACATTGAGCATATTTTTTTGATTTGTTAGTCCAGGAAAATAGAAAATATCACCCTTACGCTGAACAGAAGCAGTTTCAGTTACTAATAAAATTAGTACGTACATCTATATTAATCTTCACTATTCCTTATAATGGTTCTACTCTTGCCTTGACCCACCCCTCCCTGTGCTGAGTTCTGTGACAGATGGAGTTGCTTAGTTGATCACCAGGAGACGTCACCACTGGCCACCCCTCCGCAGGGAGTGGAGTCCGAGTGTGAGAGCCCCTGCCGGGCGCCAGCCCTCTTCCGCTCAGCGTCCTGACGCCTAAGGAAGACTGCAGTGGGCAGACTCTTCCCGACATCGGGAAACCGACACAAATCCACTGACACTGAAGAATATTTCAGTAGATTTATTTGCAATTCAGTGCTTTCTATTAAATCTTAAATCTCGCTGAATTCAAGAAGCTGACTGGGTGTGTAAAATGTTTTGATAATCAAAAACTGCTTTAATTGCAATTTCATTATGAGGAAAGAGGTAGAATAACTCCGATTAGGTTAATAAAATTTTGTCTCAAACAGAATCTTAGGGAACCACTGTCGTGAACAGATAAGAACTCTCTGTTTATTTCTATAAGAAACACTCATGGACACTTAAAAACTGCTCCCTCTCTTCACAAAAGTCTATTTAATTCCTGTTCACCTTGTTAATTTATATTTACTAAACAAATAAATAATAAGGTCTGAAGCACTCCCTTGGGGTTTTTGTTTGTTTGTTTGTTCAGTAAATATGTTTCTCCCTTCAGTGCTTCTAAAATGATGAGACTTACTAAACTGAAAATTAAAGGGAATTAAAATTCCCTCTTATAGGTTTAATACTGGCCCCCTATCAAATTCGTAGGCTGAAGTCTTAATCCCCATTACTACAGATGTGGCTGATTTGGAGATATGATATTTATAGAGGCAATCAAGTTAAAATGAGGCCACTAAGCTCGGCCCTAATCTAATGAGACATGTGTCTTTATAAAAGGGGAAACATTGGAGACAGATCACACAGGAGTGAGGCATCTACATGTCAAGGTATGTCGAAGATCACCAGCAAACCACCAAAAGAGAAGGGAGGCATGGGGCAGATTGTCCCTCACAGCCCTCAGGAGGAACCAACCCTGGTGATACCTGGCCCTGAGACTTCCAGCCTCCAGAACTGCGGGACGATGCATTTCTGCCATTTCAGCCACGCAGGTCATGGGCCCTAGCAAGCAATGCAGCCTCTAAATAGGCTCTCCTTCCTCTCCTCAGCATGAACAGAAAGTGAGAACAAATACTGGCTGAGGATCTAGAGGCATCTAGTGTTATTAAGCCAGTTTCATCAATGACTAACTATATGACTTGGAATGTGTCACTCAGTTGCTGTAGGTCTCAGTGTCTTTGAAAGATGAGTGTACCATCTAACTCTAAAAACTGCAAAGTGCAAAGATCAGCGCCAATTTTTTAAAGAGAGTATTTATATATTCAATTGTGCCTCATCTGCTCTACAGAAATATACACATAAAAATAGTTCATTGATAACTATACACATTGCAAAAGAGGTTCTTCACATTATGGCTGGATTAAATGCAATTTTCTTTAATGATAGGTTTCCTGTCTCCCTAAGGCTCAATTCTGTTTACTAAAATTTAATGTATATAAACCTTTCCTAAATATCTGTTACAGTGAGTGATATATGCATGTAGCAGTAAAATTTTTCCCATTACTTTTATAGGTAGTACTGTGCTACAGAATTAGCTATAAAATATCTATTCCCAAAGAGAATTTGGCCATGATTTTCCCACTTTTTACAAAAAAAAAAAGTGATGGGGGCAATGGTTTCCCTGGAAAAGTGTCATCTAATCCTCTGATCATCTTTACCATATGTGGAATATTTATAATCTGAGCCCAGGGCATGGAGCAGGACTGACTCCGATATCCGGAGCCATCTTCGAAGGTGGCTTGAAGTGGCCCACAGCGTTCGGCTGCTGTAGTTGAATGATTAAGAGGAGGACATCTGACTTAACGCAATGGGCCTGCCACTGAAACGAGCAGAAGGAAGAAGTTTTTCATCTCCAATCTCGGCATCATTTGCTAGGCACTCACACACATCTATGAAGTGGGGAGAGCCATTATTTTCTTTTCAAGCTCAAAAAGCAGCCTCCGTTACCCCATGACGGCGAAGAAGAGACCTTGGTGAGAGTGTGGAACGGTTTTTCTGTCTGAGAACTTAGTTCTCTCCTTCAAGAAATAAAAAACAGACCTCTTACAATATGTAATTCTCATTAAAGTACAACTGAAACTCTTTTTTATTACAACCGCCCATTAACTAGAACCTCTTTAAGAGGAAAAAAACTTAAATTTAGGTGAGTACAATCATAAAATGGTTCCTAAACAGACAGGCAAATGAAGCCTGCCTTTCTTTCAAGTTGTGACTTGCCTGGCTAAGGGCCGCCTGTGTTTGACTCGGGAAACCGCTTCAGCTAGACTGATACAGTTGTTGTTTCAGTGTTTGGCCAAATAGCCTTTTATGTTGCAATCAAGTAATAGATACAAGATTGACAAGTAACAAAGAAAAAGAGCTTTCAGTCAACACAGACTAAAATCCATTATTGTGCTGTGTACACTGTGCCAGGGACCTGTAAACACATCTTCATTGATCCTGCAGAAAGATAGAAATACCTTGCATGGCTCAATCAAGGCCCTTTTCACAAAGGTAAAGTGCAAACAGTATTGAAGAAGCAGAAAGAGACTGACATTATAGTCAAACAGTAAATAATGGTTGAGCTTAGGAAACCTATCTATAGCATTTCAAATTCCTGTCAGCTCCAATGAAATGTATAACCTCTCTCTTGCAACCTCAGAAAGATCAGAACACGGGGACCTGTGTGTTCCTCTTGCCATCCTCCTCTTCTTCCCAACTGCACAAATCAATAAGGGAAAAATCTCATTTACACTCTTGCATTTTCATAGGTATTTCAGCGGATTAGCCCCTGAAAAAGATCTCGTCTGTGAAGATCAATAATTCACCCTTTTCTCCCTCCCTCAAATCGGGATCTGCTGACATTTATATGAACAAATTTTGTTGATTATAATGTAGAAAAAAATCATAGGCAGTGGAAGTGGAACGGGGTCTTCCTGCCAAATTGAAGTTTTATTGGAATTGCCCACTGCATCAATTCTAAACTTCCACTTTCATTTATGTTTAAATACTTGTAATTAGGAGAAGCTATTTGGGAGCAGTAGACACCAATAAATAGTTGGTGTGGATTTCTAAAAAGGTTGGCAGAATGGTGGGAAGCTCAGCATGGTTTATAAACAGACTCATCTGTTATGTAAATCTCCATCCATAATCATTATTTATCCATTATGGCTAATCAGCATTCCAAGAAAGGAAAAGTGAAAAGAATTGGTAATGTCTTAAAAACAATTGCTCCTAAACCTGCAGATTCCTTAAATTTAGACATCAACCCACTAGACATTTACTCTTTTGTTCTTCTCTTTTAAATGTGCCAAAGAAAAATCAATACTTCACATTTGAAAACAATGTTCTCATTTAGATAAAGAATAGGCAAATTGGAAACAAATTGGATTACCCTTTTCTACCACTTATTATCTTGCCTCTTTCTTTCCCTCCTTTCCTCTCAAATATAAAATTCCAAAGAAAACAAAGTCTCATTTAACTCAGGATGAGGTATGAGCTATGCCTACTGTAGGGAGCGTCCATAATGTGATCTTTCCAATACCTGAGACTCCTACGTGGAGAGCGTTAATGAGGTGCTACCACAGCTCCAGGTGTGATCCTTTGATGTGGGCTTATAATCAGAGTCCCAAGCAAATGCCCAGCATAAGGCAATGCACACTCCTATCTTCAGGACCCCAGGAAGAAGTTTATTAGAACAAAACCAAACCCTGTAATGAGGAAACCGAATCCCCACCCCAATGTCCCGTGCTTCACCTCACATTTCAGAGCAGGCCTCAGAATTGGTGTTTCTTTAGCAAACAGAGGCTCGCTGGTCTGCAGCGTGTTGACCGCTGCCCTGTCTGTGGTCAGCTGTGTTGGAGCGCACCGGTGAGCGCGCTTGCACGAATGTCAGTCCCTCTCTGAAATATGGGATGCGTGATCTCTTTTTCAAGGCCCAGGACCAATGGAAACAAATAGTTACATTTCAGAATGTATACACGCTCACCTGAAATTTGTGGTAAAATTGTAGAAATAAATATTGTATTTATTATCCACTCTTTTCTGACTCCCTGACATTCTTCTCTGCTAGGTGAACATACTCCCAGCCTCCGTCCTCCTCAGCTCTTTTGGGCCAACTTTCAAAGTCCAACTATCTCCCAAGCCCCAGGTAAAAGGCTGTCCCCTCCATGGTTTCTTTCCACAATTCTTTAGCCAGAAATGTTCTCTCATTGACAACCCATCATGACCTCTTTCTGCCTTCAACGACTTACTTACCATATCAGTTATTGAACAAGTTTATTTTGGCTCAAGTCCGCCTTCCCTATGCGGCAGGAGCTGTGCTGTATTTTCTTTTATGCCCATCCACAGCACTTAATTAGGTATTTTAAGCGTAGTAGCTGTAAAATGAATATCTACTGAACTGAATCATACATGTGCAAATTCAATGCTAAACAAAAAATTTAAGGGGTTCTTTGATTTTAACTAAAGCTCTAAAACAGCTCAAAAAATTTCTTTGAAGGATTACATCAAGAACAGTAGTTTTTTAAATAGAAAATAAGCAAATGCACCCTATTTGTTCTCAGATTTTCTAGCCAGAGTCTAATTCTGGATGAACCTGGGAACTCTAAAATTTAAAATTCTCTCATTTCAGCCATTTGTGGTGGTTTTTATCATGGTAAGACATAAATAACTCTTTACAGAAATACTTATTGTCCATATGTATACATGTGTCGTGGTTGAGAATCTAGCTCCGTCCAAATTTGTCCTGGAGAACGAGGTGCGTTTCACTTGCGAGTGAGGCCTGACTGGTCCCAGCGTCAGAGAGAGCAGGAATCCAGCAGGCAGAAGCAGTACAGAGCCTCAACGCGTAAACGCTATTTCATCACTTTCCTTCTACACGCAGTATAAATAAATCTCGCATACAACCACCGTCTCGTTTCTCTCCTCCATGCCAACGTGTGTGCCCTGAACGGCACCCCAGGTCTGAGACACCAGCCAGCTTCTTTCCCTCAACCCGAAGCTATTTTAAAGAGCATCTTTAAGAAGCTTATTTCAATGAACTCGGTGGCCAACCACTAGAGATGATTTACGGCACCTATTTCCTGGACTAGTAATGCTTAAGATCTAAGAATTAAAAAAGGATATAAAGAGGTGACAGGTTGGATAACTCTCTGCAGGACACTGTAAAGAGTGCCGTGACATGCACGGCTCTGCCATCCAGAGGAGAGGGGCACTTTGGGGTAACCTGACGTTCCAGTTACAGACTGGGCTTCTCTGAGTAATATTAAATCAATCAAGTGTAAATTCAAAGAATAACTGGGCTTAATTTTTTGTTGGCTTTTTTTTGTTGTTTCTTTCTTTTTTATTTCTTCCCCAAACTCCATGCCTTAGGCCATTCAGGAAACAATCGCCCCAAATAATACAAAACTTTGGCATTCATGTATTTAGTAATCAAAGTTTCAGCTATTTGTGAAAAACTCCAAAGACCCATGCTCTGTAGAAATATGTAACTTTGCTGAAGACTGTAGTGGGGGAATTAATTCCCTGGCTAGCAAGTGAATCTAGCTGACTTTTCAGCAGCTTCATTCATCTTCACGTCACTAGTTGTCTACTTTTATTATTTTTTTCAGAATTTATAGAGCATATTGTATTTCACATTTTTGGTGTGATTTGGGGAAATAATTTTATCGCATACAAGTTGCTCATTTCCTATATACACGTTTAACAAAAGATCTGGTAAAAGTTATAATCTTCCAGGATGACATGTATCCAGGCTTCCCTTAACCCCTTAGGATGAATGCCATGGACAACATTCTCTGTCTTTTCTCCTACCTACTAGATGTCTGCAAACATTCTCTTCGGGACAAAAGCCCAGCCATAAATCTGTTCCAGACAGTTGAAGCCTGACCTCCTCCTGTCTTACTTCCCACTAGCACCTTTTCTCTGGAATTAGAAACTGCTTCCAGTATTTCTCATATTAAACTCAATGATGTTCCCTTTAAAAACTTCCATGATAAGAGTAAAGAATTCAACTTCTCAACACAATGGAGTAACAGAGAATAATAGGGACTGGATTTATGCTCCCATCTGAAACAACAACAGAAAGAAAGTGCGCAAAATACATAAAAGAATGCTTTTCAGACATCGTACTCCAGGCAGCACAGAACAAAAATGCCAAATAAATGATGGGACACTGTGATTGTCCTTGGTTACTGCTTGGATGGAATTTCCAGCCTACTACAGTGAAGGAGACACAGAACCACACAGAGCCTCGCCTGGTACTCAGGAGTTTAGACAGAGCTGGGAATGTGCACAGTCCAAAGCAACTAGAGTACACAGGACAGAGTACAAGAGAAGAGAGAGCGCCACAGATTGCATTTCAAATACGCAGAGTGTCTTTCTCAAGTCTTCACCTGAGTACTGATCAGTAAGCACATTATACGAAGGAGCTAACCACCTAATCTGGGAAAAGATGGACCCAAACAGAGGGGAAAATCACAGAGATCACACAGAACCAGAAACAGTTCACTTTACCACAAGGCAGAGCAGCGAAAACCTTGAAACAACAAGGCATCAGGTAGAGAGTACTCAAAAGGTAGTGGCTCAGTATAGGACAAAATTAGCCCCAGGTTGAAGGCTGTTCTGGCTGGGCTTTGAAAAGCTTAAAAACAAGCCTTGAAAAAATTTAATAATTTGAGTAATTTAACTGCATCCCATAACAAAGTTTATGACTATTTAGAGAAATACAAAAATATCCAGCACCCAACAATATAAAACTTACAATGTCGGGCATTCAATCAAAGTTTACCAGCCATGCAAAGAAGCAAGAAAATATAACCCATAATAAACTAATCCACACTTAACCAGAGATTGTAAATTTGTATAGCCACCATGGCAGACAATATGAAGGTTTCTAAAAAAATTAAAATTAGAACTACCATGTGACCCAGCAATGCTACTTCTGGAAATATATCCAAAGGAAATAAAAACAGTAAGCCTGCTATGTTCATAGCAGCATTATTTACAATAACTGATACATGGAAAAAACTTGTGTCTATCAGTGGATGAATGGATAAAATATTATTCAGCCATAAAAAGGAGGAAATTCTACCATTTGAGACAGCATGGATGGATCTTAAAGGCATTAATCTAAGTGAAATAAGTCAGAGAAAAACAAATACTGTATGATCTCACTTACATGTGTATTCTAAGAAAATGAAAAATAAAAACCCAAACTCATACAAAAAAAGATCAAACATGTAGTTACCAGATGCAGAGGGGAGGGTGGAAGGGAATTGGAGGAAGGTGGTCAAATGCTAAAAATTTCCAGTTATAAGACAAATAATGATCAGGGATATGATATACAATATGATGACATACTGCTGTATGATACATAGAAAAGTTAAATGTTGTGATAATTATTTCACAAAATAGGTAAATAAAACTATGATGCTGCATACCTTAAACTTACACAGTGATGTACATCAGTTACCTCTCAATAAAACTGATGAAAGATATTTTAAAGAATAAATACAGGAAAACTGAGAACAACCAAAAAACCTACCTAGAACTGACATAGATGTTAAAATTAGTAGACAAAGATATTAATATAGTTTTTATAATTATATTTAATATGTTCACAAGGGTGGAAGAAAGAATGAACATTTAAAGGAGGCACTTAGGAGAAGACAAAAATCAAACTTCAGGAGATGAAAATAACCATATCTGAAATAAAAACAAATACAGCAAATGAAATTAACAACAGTTTATATTCTGCAAAGAAAAAAATAGTGAACTTGTAGAAAACATGAAAAAGGACAAAAGCTAAAGACAGCATCGAGACGTTGTAGAACAGTTTCAAACGTTATTAGAGTTGGTGAAGGCCAAAATTAAGGAAAAATAAGAAAAAAAAATTGAAGAAATAATGACCAAAATGTTTTTGTAGCTGCATTTAAGATGTTTTTCTTTATAACTTATTTTAAGAAGTTTGGCGACATCAACACTCACATTCAATGTCAACCAGGGTCTGAGGGAAAAGGTCTGGTGCAGCTGGGAAAGTGGTGATACTGTGCTATCAACTCACTGAACCCAAGTAGGACCCGTCGCACCCCAGAGTGACCAACCCCTGGCCCGCGCAAGAATCGCCTTTCTTGTTCCAGCCCTTCCATTAAGAAATTCAAGCACAAACCTAGCATCCTTGGTGTTTACTCCTACAGTAAAACATTGTCAAGAAGACTTAATATCAGTGGCTCGTATTGCATATAAATTCCGAATAAGCTGAAGTCCCCAAAACTATCCACTTAAGAAGCCCTGAGTCTTTGTTTTTAAAATTCTCTGAGGAACCAAGGTTTGCTGGCCTCCTTAAATATATTTAAAATAATATTTAAATACGATCTGGTGTGGTGAAATTATTATAATTACAGTAAAAAGGCAAATACTGCAGTGAATTTAGAAACATGAAGCCTCGTCTTAGTATATGACTTGGGGGGAATCTGCTTGAATACAATAAATTATTGTGTTTAGCATAAGCTTTTCAGCCACAGTGGCATCCTGACTATTCCTTAAGCATCTCATGCATGTTTCTACCTCAGCAGGTTGCATATGTCACCCACTCTGCCTGGTTCATTCCTTCATCTTTTACTTTAAGGAAGAAGATCTTCACTTCATTCTTCATCTGATGAGGAGACTGTTCAGGGGTCACACCATTGCAGAACCACCATATCTAAAATATTTTATATGCACTTATCCAGCTCTATGCATATTCATGGACCTTATTAGTATCTGATGTTACATGACACATCTAATTGTTTCTCTGCTTTTCTAGAGCAGAGATTGGAAAAATAAGGCCCATGAGCCAAATCTAGAAGATGCAACAGAGATCCTACGTGGCTTTCAAAGCCCAAAATATTTGCTCTCTGATCCTTCCAGAAAGTGGTGGTTGCCAACCACCGCACTGGAGTGTCACTTTCATGGCAAGGAATTTTATCAGCTTTGTTCACTACTATTAGCTAAACTGTGCACTCCCTAAATTCATATGCTGATGCCCTAGCCTCTGTAACTCAGAATGTGACTGTATTTAGAGATAGGGTCTTCAAAAAGGTAAGATAAGGTCACATCGGTGGCCCCTAATCCCATATGACTGATGTCCTCATCAGAAGAGCACATTTAGGCACAGTCACAGATAGAGGAAAGCTCATGTGAAGACACAGCAAAAAGACAACCCTTCAGCAGACCAGAGGAAAAAAGACCCCAGAAGAAACCAACCTTGTACAAATGAGGACCTCAATATTGATTTTTGAATAAGTAAATTTAGTTAAAATTAAAAATTATTTTTCTCCAAATGACATTGTCTTTAACTGAATTCAACCATCTCTCGGTCAGAACATCGTTTTAGAGCAATAGACAATGACTCGTTTTCCATCAGGTAGAGTATTTTGACTCCTCAATTGTTGGTGGAGTAGCACTAAATTTAGAGGAAATACACTTTATTTTGACTTACCATCATCAAGTTACTCTGAAATACATAGGAGATGCCTATTTAAAGTGATTAATTAATCTTGTCCTATTTCCTAGGATAGATGGGGAAGAAAGCCATTGACAGAGAAGCCTTTTTTTCCATTCCATGGATTTAAATAAATTGAAGTAGATTAAATCAAAATTATGGTGCACATATATCTAAAATACCACAAGGTAGTTTTATGGCAAGAGTATACAGCAAACCTTAGCTTTGTGTATTTTATTGTAGGATTCCTGGAGTACACAGAATTCCTGGGCTCATCATTAAGCACAGATGCGTTGTGAGCTCCAGGCAGGGTCAGTATGTCCTTGTGATTGCTATAAAACTAGAGGTATGTGTAGTGAAGAAATCAGAGCTTCAATACCAAATTGAATCGCTGTGGGAATGATGATTGGAATTATCTTTTTGAAAGAGAATTTCAATGCAGAGTGAAGGAACAAGAAAAATTTACTCCTTATAAACTCAAATTGGCTAAGAGGAGAAGATCCAATTCTACAACTGAGCCATTTTGAGGATACAGAAGTAAAAGTGTCACTCAATCATGGCTTTTCATCTATCTCTGACTTTTTTTTCTAATGTTTTTATTTTTTTTTTTTAGTCACATTACTTACTTTTCTACTTTTAACTTTTTAAATTGTTTTTCAAGTACAGTTGTCTCCATTTCCCTACCACCACTCCCCCAACCCTAGTCATCCCCACTTCTACCCTTGATCCTACCCACCTTTGGTTTTGTCCATGTGTCCTTTATATAAGTTCCTGAAAACCTTTCCCGCTTTTCCCCCCATTATCCCCTCCCACCTCTCCTCTGGTTACTGTCAATTTGTTCTTAATTTCAATGTCTCTGGTTATATTTTGCTTGCTTGTTTATTTTGTTGATCAGGTTCCTGTTAAAGGTGAGATCATATGGTATTTGTCTTTTACCACCTGGCTTATTTCACTTAGCATAATGCCCTCCAGTTCCTTCCATGCTGTCACAAAGGGTAGGAGCTCCTTCCTTCTTTCTGCTGCATAGTATTCCATTCTGTAAATATACTACCGTTTTTTGATCCACTCATTTACTGATGGGCACTTAGGTTGCTTCTAGCACTTGGCTATGGTAAATTGTGCTGCAATGAGCATTGCAGTGCATAGGTTCTTTTTGGATTGGTGTTTCAGTGTTCTTAGTATTTCACAGATATAGAACAAACATTTCAAAAATTTATATGGAACCATAAACGACCTCGGATAACTGCAACAATTTTGAGAAAGAACAAAGTAGGAAGGATCATAATACCTGATACCAAACTGTATTATAAGGCCACTGGAATCAAAACAGCTTGGTTCTAGCATAAGAACAGACACATAGACAAATGGAACAGAATAGAGAGCCCAGAAATAAACCCAAGTTTCTACGGTCAATTAATATTGGACAAAGGGGCCAGAAACATAAAATGGAGTAAAAATAGCCTCTTCAACAAATGGTGTTGGGGGAGCTGGACAGCTACATGCAAAAAAATGAAGTTCAACCAGCAACTTACACTATACACAAAAATAAATTCAAGGTGGATAAAAGACTTAAATATCTCTGCCTCTTTTAAAATCCATAGAATTGTTTTCCAAACACTCAGGATAATGAACTTACACTTAGGAAAAAGTGGATTTTTCAAGGCAAGCACTGCAATTTTTGTCTCCATGTCTAACATTGATCTCACCTTCCTGAAGGTAGGCACAGTGTTAGGCACAAAGTATACATTCAGTCAATGAATGTCAGTTGCTCCCTTTGCCCTCAGAGAGACCCATAGCTCCTTGATACCTCTTCTCTCTCCTTAGCTATCAGTCACCTCCTGACATTACTTTTTCCATCAACTTAGAGCCCATGGTCCAATATGTTGCCTCACAGTCTTCCTAAAATCTCCTGCCACACCAAAGATTTGTTCCACTTGCCTGGAAAACCTTCAAACTTGAATGAACTCAAATATCACCAACTCTGTTCTCCAATCACGCTACTCAATGCAGCTGGATAAAAGCACAACCCAGCTACTGATCCCAATATTAATACTATGTCTTCAACCTCAGCTGGATCCTCAATACCATCCAACATTCCCTGGTCAGGTGTCACTCCAGTTCTACACAGAAATTGCTTCAAACCTGCCCTACTCTCCTAATGCTTCTAATCCCACACTAGAGAAAACAATAGTCCCTGAACTTTCTTTCAGCTAACCTACAGACATATCTGCAACTCTCCCTAGATTTCCTGTTTCCTCTTGCTGTAATGAAAGAGGGACTGTCCCTCCACCTAGTCACTGAAGCTCATTACTTTTAGATGTCTCGGAGACATGGTTCAGTTCATGAGTCCCTCTCTATCAGCTTTATCTTCAGCCTCTCCTCTATGTCTCCTCCAGTCAACATTTAAAACATGCTTAAGTCTCTCTAGACTTAAAGTCACTGTCCCAATGCACCATGTCTTCTTGTGGCTATCTCATACCTAACTGTTTCAGCAAATCTCTGGCAAGAGCTGTCTACATGCTCTTTTCATTTTCTAAGTGCATATGCTCCTCAAGCCACAATGCCACAGAAAGTGCTCATGTCAATCTCACTGAGTTTGTGAGTGACCTGCAATTAATGCTGTGGACATTTAAGTTCATATCCTACTGGACTTCAAGGTGGCATATGGCACTGTTAACTGTTCTTGTCTTCATGAAACCTTCTTAAACTTGGTTTCTGTGGCATCAATCTTTCCAGCTTTCTTTCTTCTACTATTCTGACCAGTCCTCCTCTGTCTTATATTGGGTCCTTCTTCCTCTGATCATGGTATTTCTCAAGGTTCTATTTGCATGGGTTTCCTAGGGCTACCATCACAAAGTGTCACAAATGGCATGGTCAGAAAAAACAAAATTTATTTTCTCACAGTTATGGAGACTAGAAGTCAAATATCAAGGTGACCCTAGGGCATGCTCTCTTTGGCGGCTATAAAGGTGGACCTATCCTTGCCTCCTGGTTGCTGGTGGTTACTGGCCATCCTAGATGCATCATTGTCATCACGGCCTCCATCATCACATGTTCTCATTCTTTTCATCACATGTAGCTTTATTTTCTCTTCATATAAGGACACCAGTCATTGGATTAGGGCCCATCCTAATATTGACTGAATTTATCCTAATGAATCACACCTACGAAGACCCTATTTCTGAACAAAATCACATTCTAAGGTCCAGGAAGATATGAATTTGTGGGGAAAGAAAGCTATTCAATCCGATATATGATTCTTCTCACTGTATATACTCACTGAAATGGTATCCAGCCCCATAGCTTCAACTAACTTTATCAGCTGATAATTGACAAATGTTTCTCCAGCCCAAATCTACTCTTGAACTTCAGACTCATGTGTTCATCTGACTCCTAAACATGTCAACCCAGATGTTTCAGAGACAATTGAAACGCAGCATACTTCAAACTGAATTTATTGTTCCCTTTTTTAATCTTCTTAATCCTCACAAACCTGTTTCTCCTCCTATATTTCCATTCTAAAAAATAAATGCATGACCATCATTCCATTGCAAACCAGAAACCTGATATTGTATTTCTAAATTAAAAATCATATCGCTTGTATGCTAAAAGTCTTTCAAAGCATCCCTATTACTCTTTTGATAAAATCCAAATGCCTTATGCATTTTCTCATAACCTAGTTCCTAGTGATCTTCTTAGCTTTGGCTCTATGATCCAGTTGAACTGTTTTTAGTTCTTACAAAATATCATGTTCTCCCTCATTTCTGGGTCTTTGCACTTGCCGTTTCCCCTGCCTCACATGTTCTTCACCTTTCTTTTCGCCTGGCCATCTCTCACTCATTCCCCCTCATTCAGCCACTGCTCCATGCAGTCTTTCCTGAACCCCAAGAATGAACCGTGTGTCTTTCCCATGAGTTTTCATAGTACACTTTCTTTCCCCTGTGACCAAACTTATCTTAACTCTTCAACTATTTTTACCATACTGGATGATAAAATCTTCACAATGTTCATTACATTGTATCCAAAGCCTTCAACTTTGTGATTGAAAATAGTAGGTGCTCTATAAATATGTATTGCATGAAAACTGCATAAATAGTGAATATAAAGTTCTGAGAAAAATGAATACAGCTCTGAATATTGTACTTATAGGCTAAAGCAGATATCTCAAAGACTGCTTAGTAATTCACTTCACATAAATTACCTATGTATCATCGAATAAAGATTCAAATATGGAAAGGGAAATATCGGTGTTTTTTAGCTCCAATAACTTAACTCCCTCAAAATATAGTTGATAAAACTGAAATGTTAGAGTAAACAAGAATTTTCTATAATCAAGCAACAAAACTTTATGCTAATATAAATAAATTATAAATATGAGAAAAGTTTAATAATTACAAGGCTCTTAGCTGGAGTCCAGCCTGAAGAAGAAATTTTATAACAATGTTTTTCTCACCATATTTTTATTGTAATTCTCTTAACTCAGAAATGTGTAGTCCGGACTCTTTCACATCTTATGATCCAATGACATCTTTCACTTAGTCTGAACAGGTGCAATGAAGGAGAGACATAACATCCATCTTCAAATAGTTTCAGCTTCGTCTTTCAAAAGAAAAAAGATTATATATATGTATATGCGTATATATACATACATATATACATATATGTATACATATATATGTATGTGTGTGTGTGTGTGTGTATAACCTCTGCCACTTCATAGGGCAGAACATAGATCGATGAACAGATATTTCAGGGAGTTAGATTTTTTTTAAAGATTTTATTTATTTATTCTAGAGAGATGGTGAAGGGATGGAGAAAGAGAGGGAGTGAAACATCAATGTGTGGTTGCCTCTGGCACACCCCATACAGGGGACCTGGCCCGCAACCCAGGCATGTGCCCTGACTGGGAATCAAACCAGCGATGCTTTGGTTTGCAGGCCTGCACTCAATCCACTGAGCTACACCAGCCAGGGCCATGGGAGTTAGACTTTTACTCCATAGAGAATTCACAACAAATATATAACAAGCTGCTTTATGATATGTTCCATATCATGAAAGATATTCAAAGAGAAGTTGCATAGTATGAAGCAATAACAATAATTACTATTTGCTAAGTACCTATAATGTGCAGACACTGTGCTAGGCATTTGCATAAATATCTCATTTAACATTCAGCATAACTGTGAAACCAGTATCATTATCCCCACTTTTATAAACAAGCTCAGGTTTACATAGAAAGGTCATTTGCCCCAAATCACACAGTTAGTAAAAAAGAGAGGTAGGATTTGAAGCCCAGTGTTTCCAAATCTAGACTCCCACACCACTACCACCGCCCCAATTCTTCCCCTAAACCCACACTCAATCACTGAAGGAGAGGAAGGCTACAGAAATAGTCTCTAAAGCTTTCAAGAATGTTTAATACTCAACTTATTACTTCAACAAGATTAGGGCAATTTAATTATGAATTAAATTCCCAAAGAAAGATAACCTTGTGCGCTTGAAATCTGAAGACTGAAAGGTAAATAAACACCATATTTTCTGCGGCAAACATAAATCTATCAGAATCCAGTATCGTAAAACTAATTCTTCAATAACTTCGTAAAAACATTGACAAAATGAGACACATTATTTCCCATATTTTAATCACTTCTCTCTCATTTGTGTTTCTCTACTCTTCATTTTCTTGTTGTCCAGAAAAAGTAAATTTTGTTTCAGATTTCTGTTTGATGGGAAGATTACAAATTGGAGAATGGATTAAACTTGAATTTGTGGTCTATTTTCAGCCCATTAAAGGTAATTATTTAATTCCATCTGGAATCCACTACTGAAGCAACATGGTTCTCTGGGTTATAAAAAAAGTATGTTGGAGTTTCCCTGAGATTTGTTAGACCTCAAGGTAGGTTAAGACTCTCCTCCCCAAATAAGCTTGGACTAAAAACAATTGACAGTGGAATTCTTCCTCTGAAAGTCCAATTGCATAAATATGCCCTTCTTTTAATAGAGAACACGCATCCAGTCACCTCATTAACCTTTCAGTTAGATTTTACATTGACAGAGCCCCCAAGACCCCTTTATAGGCACCATCTTTAACAATCTCTCCCTTTACATTTCAATGTCTCTTTAGCCAGTGAAAAAGGAAGTATTTCTTTGTTATACTCTTTCAGGGAAGAATTTGTTCCATTGCCATGCCACCTCCCAGACCACACATTTTTATCTCTTACCTAAACTGTATAAACACCTTGTAACCACCATCTACAGTCTTCGATATTGTGCTGCCAGATTCACCTTCCAAATAACAGTCTTACACATGTCACTTTCCATTAAAAAAAATCAGTGGA
Source organism: Carollia perspicillata (assembly GCA_004027735.1). NCBI lineage: Eukaryota > Metazoa > Chordata > Mammalia > Chiroptera > Phyllostomidae > Carollia > Carollia perspicillata. The sequence goes on from PVKM010001928.1 coordinate 46,619, forward strand.
TTGTTACTGCAAAACATTATCTGAATCTCTATGCAAAAAACCCAAAATCCTACTGTTGGCTTTAACATTGCCTTTACAACACCCATTTGTGGCAGCGTAGCAGACTGAATGCCCTGAGTGCCTTCCATAGCTAAAACAATGAAAAATGCTAACTCAAATGTAAAAACCAATCTTTTTATTCAATTTAGTTTCAAACTGATAAATTTTAAATTATTTTACTCCTCTAATGTATTCCTGTTTTAGAGACATAAAAACTTAAGCAAAAAGACTCACTTGGCTTAATTCTCACTGTGGATTATGTACGAAAATAAATCTAACATGGCATGCCCTGACTTTATATCCTGCTGTCTTTCCACTGAGCCAGATTTATGATAGTAGGAGATTTATACTCTTTCTTGCATCAAAATAAGCTCCAGTTTTTCTCAATTTATGTTGTGATATTATTATGTTAATAATTTAAAAGCCTATTTAGGACCAATTCTACTAAATTTATTTAGTGATTTTAGTAGTAGTAGTAGTAACCAAAGCTACTGAATTGAATTGGACCTGAACAACCTTTTTTCTGTGCTTCTGGAGGGAGGCAAGGTGACACAAGGTAGATGGTGGCACACTGGGCACTGAGAAGAGGGACAGACCTTGCTCAGGGAGCCCAGAAGACTTTGGTCTAAGACATAGGCCGTCCATGGGCTGAACAACAATAGAGAAGGCATTGCATAGAGACGGGGGGGAAACATTGAGTAAAAAAAACGCATAATATCAAAAGAAGACATACGGGGGATGAAAAAGCAATAATGGAGGTTAAATGTGGTGAATATCTTCCAGAAAAATAAAAAGTCATCGAAAAATAATGTGGATCGTCTTATAAACACCAGGTAAACAGTCAAGTATCCTTTAATACTTTCTTTCTCTTGGGTAGTACCAAAGAGGTTTCAACTTTTTTTTTAAAAAAAAGGAATTTTGGCACAAACGGGTTCTGTAACATGGCCTGCCCACTTAACAGGATTTAGGGTAAAAAATGTAAACCAGCTGTGATACTAAGGTTTAAGAATCATCTGTTGTCCATGTTCAGTAGCTTTTCCCATGGAATTACAAAAAGAATTGCATGATGGATGGGCTACATCCTAATTATGTAATTACACAGTAGAAAAGAACAGCTGAAGAGGAGTCATTTCATCCTTGTGTCCAATGTCTGATAATCTACGTCTCACATAATGGATGGAGCTCTTACCATATAGTAAACCATAATTTGATTATGAAAGAATGAAATGTTGGTTTTTTTATGGGATTAGAATAAGTATGGTTAAACCAGTAAAGATAAAATTAGAATTAATCTAAAGCTTCAACCTGAATATCAACCAAATCCAAAAGAGTTATTATTAAGATTTTAATATATTTTTAGGGAAAAAATGTTCCTAACAAAGAGTTCCTCGGGTCTTTTCAAGTGCAGCCAGTTCCAAAGCAGGGTTATAAGAGTGTATATCCCAGCAGATAAAAAGAAAGATATTAAAGGCCAATGCCAGAACTTTCCAAGTGTGAACCTAATGGAAAAATCTAAGTGCTGAGCCCAGAGCAGACGATCGACCATCTATTTCAGCAGCTATTTCTGTGCCCTTGATGTCCAGAGAGGTTACATGTGTTGCATCTCTCAGAGAAATCTTTCCCTTCCAAGTCACCAGAAAGCAATCCTAAGTGTGGAAAATGTTATCACCACCATTAGATATTCGAGAATGGCAGAACGTGAAGTCAGACAAATAAAACCATTCACAAGTTCACCTACCTTGGAAAAGCGACACAGTGAGAAGTACTATGTACAAAGTGTCGGAGGGAGAGCACATGGAGAAAAATTACAGAGGGCGCTGTCAAGCCTCCCTGGGCACACCAGTAGCCGGTGACTTTTCGGGACACCTGTAGCCGATACATAGGCTGATGTTCACTCCTAATCTTCATTAAAACCACAGTGAATGAGCTCTACAGCTACCTGGGTACATAGTGAACAGAGAAGAGGAAACTAGCCAAAATAAACAGAAGTGAAATAAGCTTCGGCAAAAAGCTGCCACCAAGCTTACCAGGGTGCAGCAGCCAGGGCCCAAGACAGAAAGAGAGTGTTTTCCCTGCTCTGCTCGTTTTCCTTTTCTGTGTCTTGGCCCCACTCCATCGTATGGGGTGTCTGGTCTGTCAGCAAAGCTCTCCACACAGAGCCCTCCGCTTAGCTTATCGCAGCGACGTGCCTTTCGCCGCTACAACCTGTGACACACGTAGGCTTGGAAATGGATGTGGATTTAGTCCTAGGCCACCGATACAAACTGCAGAGAACAGCTTGCTCAACCTCTGGGGGAAAGAGGCTGACTTACAGTAATTGATAAGGTCATTCCTGCCCGAGGATCCTCTGGTGGAGGAAAGGCAGCCACTGTGCTTAGCACAGAACCGGGAACATCAGTTCCAGAAAAATGGCTTTGCATTTTCACATGACATGTAAGAATTATACCACTCCCTGTAGTCCACCTTATAACAAGAAGTCTGTAGCTTTCATTCTGTAAAAATTATTAATCATTTGTGGCTGAAAAATGAATCAGCGAAGTTAACCTACATTGTCAGGTTTGATTTATCTGGAGGTAAACAACATTCTAAGAGGATTTAGTGGGCTAGAGTTTAGTGAAAGGGTATGTCCAGGTCGTGGCACAACACAGATGGAATGTCCAAACATTTAAAAGCTCCTTCATCATTGGACTGAACACAAAAATGACGGCCATCATTTGGTGACCTTCGAATGTCCCAGCTATTTGAGAAACAGACTCTCAGTAGTGAATCTAACCTCACGTCAGGCTGGGGTTAAAGAAATGGCAAGTTATTTTTCTGAATTTAAGGTTAATATTGAGATGCCCTATTATAAATATGTTGTTCCCAATAGAACATTAATTTACAATTATTTGGAGGAATATGTGAGGGAGGACGGAACAGAGAGGTGAAGTTTTTTTCCTTTTCAGTTTATTGCATTAAGTTGGGGTCTTTATACCCCCAGCATAATGTCTCTCTGTCACCGTAGTGATGGCTGCAACAGCCACCTGTGCCAGACAAGCACCTGCCTTCAAATGCAACTTTTAGCAAAGATTTAAATTGCAAACTAGAATTCCAAGGCCCTCTGCCAAAATAAACTCATGTTCCTTTTGAAGAGCACGTTGTCTCCCAAGGAAGGTTCTCCCGCACAATATTCTCTATTTTGACTTAATAGTAAATCTCTCCTTTTGACTCTCCCACTAATTTTTTTTTCCTTGTCTGCTGGATCAAGATGACTTCTTCATCAAGATCTGAAACAGCAAGCTGGGAGGCCCTTTGCAAACTCTAAAAATGAACTTGTCTCGATCATCATCTCACTCACATTGAAGGAATCTCTTGGCTCCCTGTATACTCCTACAGCAGCGGAGACTTCCAAGAGACATTTCTGAGTGTAACAAGCCCAGCAAATGTAGAATGTTCACTTATGTTGTTCCAGCTTGTATGTGTGGGGTGTGGGGCATGGACAGGGGAATGTATTAAGGCTTATTTTATACATTGGCTCTGAAAAAGGCTAAGAAGCTGCTTCTTCCACTTCTGATGTCTTCAGGTTCCAAGGGTACACTGGTGGCCACAGAATGAGCCCAGGCTCTAGAGAGAGACCAGTTTGAATCGCTACTTGGTCATGAGACCCATCAACCTGCCATGCCATTTCTGTGAACCTCTTCATCGAGTTAGCATTGAGAGGTGAAAATTAAGTGTGACTTTTCCTAACACAAACTCTTAGAGAAACTGAAGATACCTTCATTAGTGACACAAACTTTCTGATATCTCATTGAAATGGTTGCCAAAAAGTGAATGTTTTAGAAGGAAAAATGGTCAGTAGAGGCCCTAGGTAGTGTTTCTGAGAGACAAGGCAAATGCCAAGTGAGGAAATCTCATTGAACTCAGTTGTAAAACAGACAGAAACCTTGCTGGGCATGTTACAGGATTGAGGTATTTTAGCACCATGGTGTTTCACCATAAGACACGAACACACCAGCAGAGTCTCAATAAATAGCTAACAATAAGAAAGAAATTAAGAGAGAAAACTGTCGACTTTGTGTTTCATATGGAATGGGACTAAAACCTTAAAGTATTAATGAGTCCCCTCACTTGCCATTTGCTACCTTGTGACTATTAGGAGACTGTCCTCCATGGGTCTCTCGTGTTCTTACACATCTGGCTGGGTACCTCGAGAATGCAAGGTTCTGACTGCTGTTCACTGGGACCATTTCTCAGGTTGTATCTGTAGCAAGCAACCTTGGAGGGATGAAGCAATCTGCCCTCCAGGGCAAAGAGCGGGTTTGCTTATTGTCTTCTATAAAACGGTGGGTCCCTCAGGCTCCATGTCCCTCGGCTGTGACAAAAACCTTCTGTGTGTGCACTACATACCTTGCAGCCTCATGTCATTCCCCTGGAACTTGGGGGACAAAAGGAACAAGTACCAACATCGGGCAGCTTGTTGTGCTGTGAAAAATAAAACCCTTTGTCTCTGACTCAGGACTCTCGTCTCTTCTGCAGCATCCATGACATAGCAACAGGCTAAGTTATTAGCCCATAAGTAAATTAAAACCAAATCCTAGACCCCGAAGCTGATGTGTTGTGTCTTCTACCTGACTGCAACTTTGAGGGCAGTATTTGTGTTGGATTCCATTTTCCTATGACCCAAGCACAGTATTTTTCTGGAATAAGCACTAAGAAAATTATTTGAATATAAATTAATCTACTTACCAAAAACTTTGTGTTCAATCTAACATGAAGGAACCTATAACTGATTCTAAAATAGACCCAGAGACCATGTTAAAAATATAAAGTGGTAAAAAAAATTAGAAAAATACACAGTGACCCAACTGGGTATCAACAAATTTAATTCTTATATCTGTACAAAAGACAATAACACCTCACATTTACGAAAATGGTTTACATCTTCCAAATTTTTTCCATATTTCTTACTTTGTACCTCAAAACACATAGGTAGGGAAAGTATTATTATTCCGTCAGGGCTAACAAAAGTGAGTTTGTAAGATAAATCCCAAATCATTCAGCTGGTATGTAGCTAAGAAAGTTCTGCAACCTAGATCTTTACTCCTGAGAGTTAGGGCTCATTCCCAAAATGAGGCACCACCCACAGCGGCTTAGTTCACCCACATTGCTTTTTCTGAAGTCTTGTACACTGATCAAATGTAACAGATATAGTCTTACGAGTCTTTTCAGATATGTGTGTGTGTGTGTGTGGTTGTAAAGTAATATAATTTCATTATTTAATAGGTAAAACAGACTTGCAAATCTTTTCAAATAAGATGTTTTGAATGCCATATTTTCTCACATCCCATATATTAAACTCAACAAAGCAATGAATCTAGAAGACTGAATAGATTCATTTACTTTAGCGCAAATCTCAACAGCTAGTTAATAAATTCAAGATTTTCTTTTAACATAAAACATAAATCCCAAAGTGCAGGACCAATTAAAATTGTATAATTGTTAATAGACTGATATTTTTATTGTTAAATGTGGGAATGGGGCCAGGCTTATACCTTATTAGCATGAAAATTCTTAGTTTTAAATTCCGCAATCCTCTTTTTCATGCTTTAGAATCAGGTGTGAACTTTTAAAGAATTGTTTTTTTGCACTAGCTTTCCAGTTTCAAAAATTGTCTTAACTTATGAGAATATATGCTATCTCATGCTAAGTGGAATAAATGGTGTGAAAGGCAAGCAAAATGCACCCAAGTGTTATAGAAATCAGAAGTTACTTATATTTTCAGGTTCTTCCCGAAGAAAAACTTCAAAATATTAGTGGTTAAAACTTTTCTCCAGTGCTCTGTGTCTCACTCTCAGCACTATCTGGAGTATTTGGAATTTTTATCTGACATGTAAAAAAAGCAATAACCAGCATTTGGATAACTGTGTGACTCTGTGTGCAGTGATCCAGCTGCCTGTGAAAATACTCAGCCTGATATATCAGGATCATATTTCATAATTTCTAACTTCTATGTAATTGATAAACTGCCAACTTTTAGGACAGCAGAAATAGCATACTTTCATGTGCTGTGGGGCAGGAGGAATGAGGAGGACATCATGGAAACTCTGTCAACGTGAGACCACTGAGTGCTCTCCATGGACCCAGTGGTGGCAGCCCATCAGTGGGTTGTTTAAAGTTCTCACTCAGTTCCAATTTGTTTTAGGAATCCCCTGTAGAAGGTCCTAAACAACCTAAACTCACCTGTTTTTAGAGAACTCAAGCACCAGCTTACACCATACACAAAAATAAATTCAAGGTGGATAAAAGACTTAAATATAAGCCATAACACCATTAAAGTCATAGAGGAGAACATAGGCAGGAGAATCTCAGATATCTCACGCAGCAACATTTTTACTGATATGTCCCCCAGAGCAAGGGATATAAAGGAAAGAATAAACAAATGGGATCTCATCAAAATAAAAAGCTTCTGCACAGCCAAAGAAAACAGTATTAAAATAAAAAGAGAACCAACTATATGGGAAAACATATTTGCCAATGATACCTCAGACCAGGGTTTAATCTCCAAAATATACAAAGAACTTATATGACTCCACTCTAAGAAGATAAGCAACCCAATTAAAAAATGGGCAAAGGACTTGAACAGACACTTCTCCAAGGAGGACATACAGAGGATTCAGAGACACATGAAAAGATGCTCAATATCACTAGCTATCAGAGAAGTGCAAATTAAAACCGCAATGACATACCACTTTACACCGGTCAGAATGGCCATCATAAACAAAGCAACAAACAAGTGTTGGAGAGGTTGTGGAGAAAAGGGGACCCTAGTTCACTGCTGGTGGGATTGCAGACTGGTACAACCACTATGGAAAACAATATGGAATTTTTCTCGGAAAACTAAAAATGGAACTGCCTTTTGACCCAGCAATTCCACTGCTAGGATTATACCCTAAGAAGCCTGAAACATCAATCCAAAAGAACCTATGCACCCCAATGTTCATAGCAGCAAAATTTATAATAGCCAAGTGCTGGAAGCAACCCAGGTACCCATCAGTAAATGAGTGGATCAAAAAAACCATGGTACATTTACACAATGAATTCTATGAAGCATAAAGAAAGAAGGAGCTCCTACCCTTTGCAACAGCATGGATGGAACTGGAGAGCATTATGCTAAGTGAAATAAGCCAGGTGATGAAAGACAAATACCACATGATCTCCCCTTTAACAGGAACCTAAGCAACAAAACAAACAAACAAGCAAAATATAACCAAAGACATTGAAATAGAAAACAGGCTGACAGTGTCTAGAGGGGAGGGAATTTCAGAGGAAAAGGGGAAGGGTTTACAGGAACTAATATAAAGGACACATGGACAAAAACTAGGGGGGGTGGAAATGGGAAGGAGGGGGAGGGCTGGGTGGGTGGGCTGGGGTGGAAGTAAAAGACAGAAATCTGTACTTGAACAACAATTAAAATGAAATTTAAAAAAAGAAAGAAAAGTCTCTCCATACAGTAATATATACCATCAGCCAGATATTCAGCTGTGTATTTCTTTTGTCATTCTTAGTTGTGTCACACATCTGAAGTAAGGAATACACTATGGATTTGTGGCATCTTACCCGATGTATAGACTAGAAAAATAATCTGTAATAACAAACAATTGATATATGGTAGTAAGTTTTCCAGAGAAAGAGAAAGAAAAAGAGAGAGAAGAAAGGAGAAAAGAGGGAAAAGGTAAAGGATTGAAGGAGTAAATAAAGGGTAGAGGTTTTATTTCAACTCTTATTTGGACAGCCCCTCAATACTTAGGGAACACAAGCAATCAGATAGTGGTCCAATTTCAATTTCAGGCTAACGCAGAATGGCTTCTACACCATTCTTCATTATTATCTTCATATTAATAACAACAGTTAACTCATATCTGAGACACAACATTTAACTCATACCTGAGATGATGTAATTAACACTCGTAATTACATTGAATCAAACAAAATCCAATGGTAAGATTTTCTTAAGTGAAATGTTAAAGCATCACATAAACTAGTGATTTGCAACCTTTTTTACCTCATGGCATGTCAACTAAATACTAAAATTCTGCAGCACACCAAAAAATATATTTTTTGCCAATCAGAAAAAAGTATATATGATTTTGATTGATTTCCAAGATAATAATGATAATACTTACCTACCCTTTTTGCTCCAAGGTGACCTTTTTAAAAATCAGGTGCCTATGCTTGTATATAAGGATTTCTGGAGCCAAGAATTAATCAATCATTAGGCACAACCTTATTATGCAACATGACCAGTAAGATGCAACTGTCATATGACGTATATATTTATGGTTCAAGAGAAGGTATTCGCAACAATGGCTATTGTTGTGTTGGCTTGTCATTTTGTTTTGACAGTCTAAGGGAAGAGAGGTCAGTGCCCCTGACTAAGTAGTCAAGTACTGCATGTTTTAAAAATTCTTGTGGCACACTGGTTGAGAATCACTGGCATAAACAGTATCATCATGTAACACTGTACAGACCTCTAAAAAGGTTAAGCCTGGCAAAAAAAAAAAAAAAAGAAGAAGAAGAAGAAGAAGAAATATTTCCTACATCAGAGAAAACTCTTCTTTAAGCATTAATTTGTCATTTACAATCTACTTGGAAGTCCACTTCTCTATTCTTAGAGAAGAATAAAGAGTTCTAAGAACATTAAATTGCATAATGTGTAGCTACTCATCAACAATCTTGCGTTTGATAGCAAAGAAGGGAGGAAGGACCAGATGAATGATGATTTTCCTCTTTCCAGGAACATAGACAAGCAGAGTTTCACATATTATCTTTTCTGTGATATTGCAGCATAGAATTGCAACTAGGCAATTTATGACTGCAAAGAAAGGAAAATAATGAAAATTAGTTGGTAAATTTGATGTAATTCTACTAATACCAAAAGTAAGGTAAACTCTGTTAAAGACAATGAATCCAGCATGTAACATAAATGTCCTTTCTTTGGTCCTATTAATTAAAGTTATCACCTTGGAATATTAGGTCTATCCAACCATGTAACATGAAAAATAGAAACATTTATTGAAGAAGATACAAGAAACATTGTACATAGGATAATGACGCCTCAGTCTCCATCAAAGCAGGCACCTTGGGACCTTGTACAGTTCTCCCAATGGCCATCAGCTGCCCTGTCGTATTTTCCGGAATCTCATCCATGGTCTCAAATCTCCTCACTTTCAAATGTGGTTTTAGTTTTGGGAAAAGCCAGAAGTCTGAGGGCGCCAAATCTGGGCTGTAGCGGGGCTGAGTCACCTGGGTGATTTGATGTTTTACCAGAAAACTCTGCAGGAGACATGACGCATGATCAGGCACATTGTTGTGGTGAAGCTGCCCATCGCCAGTTGCCCATAGCTGCAGCCTTCTGGAGTATCCATACAGTGTCTGCTGAGGAATGTTCAAGCTTAACATAAAATCTGATGCAGATTCGTTGCGCTATTCTCTCAGTTATTTTGAATGTGATGGCCACACAGTACACATGCTCACACAATATAGTGAGTGCGGTACAGGGGCATCTACCGCCCCCACCGATGAATACAAGGAAAGTGTCATTGTTCACTCAACGCACATTCCAGTCTACTCTCCTTTGCTGTCAGGTTACATCAATGTTGGGTAAACCATTCTCATTACATAAACAATGGCTAGGCTTTTTCTGGATAGCCTTGTATAAATGTTAACCAAGAAACCAGAATGTATACCAGTTGTGAGTCGAGATCCGAACTATAAATTATGGAAAACACAAATGAAATGAAAAGCCAGGCTTCTACTCTCAAGGAATTTATCATCTGTTTTTGTCTTTATTATCAGTCTTTGTCTTCTCTGTTTAATTCTCTTCGTCCTACACAGCCCTGTATGTGACCCACCCTAGCTGAGAAGCCCTCTGCTTTCTCTCTCAGAATTCAAATAGAATCTTTTATTTCTTCAGAAACATTAAGAAAAACTTGCTTAAGTGGATGAGGAAATACTCTCCAACTGCCATTAGCCTTTTCCAAATATCTCAGCAAACCATCCCACAGCACCCTTCCCTGCCTGCTTGTCCTCCTTCTTGCCACTTACTAAGCGACCTCTGTTCCAAAAATTCCCAGGTGTCCTGCTTCTTTCCCCTGCCCCAGAGGAAAGCAGGTGTGTAGAACAGCAGCAGACCTGGGGGACCTGACCAGTCACGAGTACCGTGCCTTCACAAGACATTTCCCCCCAAAAGTGAGTGGGGTAACATGAGTGTTCCTGTTCCGAGTTCTATTCGGGATCTAAGTGTACTGCTTAGCATGTGTGGTTAAATGTCCATTCTCAGGATACGCACCACACCAGTGGGGATTATGATGACTTCTCATTTTTAAACCAAGTATTTGCATTGTTCCAAGTCTCATTTATGACTAGAATGAACAGTGCTTTGGGACTCGTGAGCCCTCTATTTCCCATGGCATGAGCAAATGAAACACACAATAGGTGTCCAGTAACAACGTGAACCAATGAATAAACACATGGACTATTTGACTGCCTATGTGTTCCCTTTTGAGATGTCAAGTTCCCCCAGCAAACACAGTACAAGCTTTTGTAGACTTGTAACGAACTGACTAAAACTAATGGGCACTTCTCAAAAATCTAACAATAGTGTGTCAAAAATATTTATTCAGAGTTTTCATTAACATATTTCTTTCCAGCACTGCTGAAAATTAAATAGTGCATTACTGATAAATTAAAGTCCACAACTCTGTTTCCTAGATTTCACAATTAATAGAACAGAAAATAACACTAATTTCTGGAGGATGAGAATTAACACTTGAAAACATTCTACATTATCAATAAATTCATGGTTCATTTTCGCAAATGGAGTTTGTTTCAATTCTCAGCTGTTGGGTGATGATTTGACTGGGAGCAAAGGCAGCGTTTCTGGGTAACAGCTGAGGTGCGCCCGTGTGAGTGGGGCTGCGGGATCCATTGCAGGGTTTCCGAGAGTGTGAATTACAATTCCAGTGATATCAGAAGCAACTAATTCTGTTCTTTAGAAGTGCGGACATGAAAGAAGTTTGAGGTTTTACGATTTCAAGCTCTAATTGAGGGCTAGGTTGTAATTCATTTTCATCCCTGAGCGAGTGGTAAAAACATACACAGCAGGTAATTCGCACCACCTCAAAAACTGTTGGTGCAGTAAGAAGACTAATCAGCGTAAGCTTCCAGTAGCAAATTATCAGCTACAAATTAAAACCTTGCCTCACGCTTGCTAAAAGCAACCTTCCTCTTCACCAACACACACATGTAAATATTGGTAACTGTTAGACTGCAGCTGGATGGGAAGATGAGAGATCCTACCTGCCTGCATTGAAGAGAAACTTGGAAAGGTGTGAAATAAACTAGACTTCAAACAGTGGAAAGTTGTTGGTTTAAAAATAAAAAATTCATTGTAATCTCAGGTGATGTGTTTATTCTGACAATGGAAATGTAATGTCACATAAAAAGTAGTAAACTTAGATTCTGAATGGAGTTGGAAACAGTTTGCTTTTAAGTCCCTCTGGGTAAACATCTTCTTGAACCACATTTCTCCAAGTAAGCACAAAGGGCTGCTGACAACAATAAGAATTAATTAAATTCCTGATGGTAATTAATCTCAAAGAAAGAGAAAAGGATGGTAAGATAAGAAATTCTTTGATTTTTCTGGCTTTAAGCCATAACCTCAATGCAATTCGAAAGTCTATTTTTAAGCATTTAACCTTCTCCGTGATTTTTGCTTCGAGGATGTTGAAAGCTACAAAGTGGCAATGATAATACATAAAGAGTTCAAAATAGCTGCAACTATCTGATGAACGTATACTCTATATGCGTAAGTATGTTATTGGCTTAAATGGCCGTGATTGCGCCTTTTGGACTGTGGATCCAGTTTCAGTTCCATCTTTGTCCCAGCAAAGCTATTTAAGAGCAATAGAGACAAAGAATAAAAATATTGCACTTTATTAGGGCTAATTTTCTAGCACCTCAAATTTGGACTCTTTTAATTCAGAAAATCAAAAGGAGAAAAACACCTCGTTATGAATTAGCCGAAGCCGACTTTCCTGGGAAAAAAACGCCACCACCATCTCTAGAGCTGGGTGGCCCCACAGCAAACCTGTGACCTGCCCAGCACTTAGTTTTTCCATCCTGTCTCTCTCTTTAAAGGGCACCAGGGAAGTCTTTCTGGGAAGCCAGATAAATTGCTCAAGAGTTCCTGAGCTGATTTCCTGAATGCCAAATTTCAAGCCTGAAGTAAACTTTAAACACTGTCACTGAAATCTCTGGACGGGGTGAAGGAGGTGGAGAGGAGAGGTTTAGAAATGGAAATCTTAGAACAGCCCCGTATAAGGCTGCAACGCCCTCACCCTAATGACCAGCCAGCCGATCGCCCTTCAGATTCACAGAAATTTGATATACTCTGGACTCTGCTCGGCAAATGTGCGTACAGTCCTGAGTTCATCTGTGTGACAAACCATTTCCTAGGACTCTACCTTGAGAATGCCTTCTAGGCAGGCCTGTACTGATACGTTTCTGGCTGGCTTCATCATAGAAATTTAACCGTGTGTCTGTCTGCGTGTGAGTGTGTGTTCAGCTGAACTCATCAATATCTCTTCATTTGAGACAAAATTATCATAAGTGAGGAAGTGTCAAGAACTTTTAGCTTTTTTTAAACAGAGCTCTGTTTACTTCTCAAGTCCTGGCTCTTTGTCCACAGTTATACTTAAAGAATCCTGTATTTTCTATGTGCTTCCTCTAAGTTGGGCAGTGTGCTCTGCTGACAGGATCTTGCTGGGAAATTGGATATTTGTCAGAAGAATGTGTCCCCAATCTTATCAGATTTGCAATCCCAATTTTCTCCTCCAGAGGAATTTGAGGCAGATGAGTATCGCACCCTGAGGTGTGCGTGGTGGCTTCTGTGAAGTCCAACTGCCAAGCTGGGACGCGGACTCCTCCAGCGAGAGCAGAAAACAAAACAAACCGGGGATGTTCGCCGACCTCATTTCAAGGTCTCTGACTATTTCTCAGAAGAGTTAAGTGATACACGGGTCTCATTAAGTCACGAAGATAACTGTTTGCTGTGTTACTCAATAGATGAAATACAAAACTGTTCTTTAAGAATCAGTTAAATTGCTCGCAGGAACAACAATTTCATACATCAGCCCATTCTTTATGTTCTAAAGTGCAATTTACAGGGCTAAAGGAAAGTAAATGTCATACCTTTAATTTTGTAAAAACTTATGTACAAGTCTATTATGCCAAATAATCACATAACGGTGAACAGCTACCTTTCTGCTCAGTGGGGTGCCATTTTATAGACTTTAAAATTTGCTAAGTTCAAGCAGCTTTCGTTCTAAATAATACATGTGCTAAATATGTCACATTAAAAGTGCTTTTGGCATGTAAATGATCCGTTTTCTCATAGAAATGCTTTTAAAAGAATCTGAGCTCTTTTTTTTTTTTTTTTTTTTTGGAAATTCTAAGTGCATTGAATTTCATTGTCCTACAGAACCACGCAGAGTTGAGCGAAGTGAACTGCGGGGACAAACCAGCCGCTGTCAGCCCGTGTACTTATGTATCATTTGCACTGTCAGAAGTATACAGAGGCCTATTTGCTTCAACATTATTTTCCGCTCCAATCCTGGAAAAATTTTATCTTTCGCTCCCTATTTTTCCCCCTGGAACTAAGTGTTCACAGGCAGTTGCAGGTCTAAAAAGTTGGTGATTTACTGTTAAAACATAAGGCACGTGGATGAACAAGTTTCCTGTGTGTTCATTTAAATCTTCATACTCTCTGTTGTTTCTTCTGTTCTTTAAGGATGAACAATAAAGCTGATGTTTTATGGGTGATTTAACGTCCTTATCCACCAGAAAACGAACTCAAAATTCTTGTGCATAATATGAATAAAATTGAAAGCATAATCTCTCGCGTGTGTAGCTTCATTATACTGCTGCCTAGAGAGCAGCCCTGCCGGCTGCACGTACAGCCTACGACGGGACAGCCTTCCAGAACTTCTGGGTTGACTGTTCCTTCTCCCTCCTTTGTAATGCCATGGTGCGGAATCTGATCATATCAGCTATATTCTGCTGTTAGAGATTCGTCGTTCTTACTTAATAACCTAAAGCGATGCGCGTGCGGCTTCCTGTTCACCGTGCAGTTGGCAGAAGTTATTTTTCATAGACGACTTAGCTTCAGAGTTCTCCTAGAACTTTAACTTCACCACCTCTTCCCCACACCAAGAAAAAAAAATGCCTCAATAAATAACTCAGAAATGCTATGTATAAAAAGCCTGAGATCAATCAGAACCACAGGAGTTGGTTTTATGGTAGGAGACAAAAAAATATAAGCATAAACTGTACAAGTAAGAGTTTCGAATATGAGTGGGATGGCCAGTTTTAGCAAATAAAAATGTAAGACACCCAGTCAATTAAAATTTCAGGTGAACAACAAATAATATTTTGTCACAAGCCCCATGCAATATTTGGAACATGTGTATTCCAAAAAAGTATTCGCTGTTTATCTGAAATTCAAATTCAACAGGACATCCTATAATTCATCTGGTAACTCTAAATATGAACTAATTAGAAAGTCTAACTTAAATAATGCAATATAAGTATTTTACATAAACATAGCTATTCATTCCTGTGATTTAGGCAAGGATTATCCACGAGATCCATACACTCCACCCACTCTGAGACCGGTACGAATCTTTTAGTATTAGGAATGTGTTCCTAAAAAACAGGTTCAAATGTTTTAATTTAATATAATTAGCCAAGAACGCAGACAGGAATATGCAGTAAGATAAAAGTTGCCTTTCATTTGTTCAACTGAAATTTGAAATATTTCAAGTTCTGTCTGTTTTGTGGATATCCAAATTATTTCTGTCCTTAATTTCTTCATTTCATCACTTAAATATGTTTATATGAAAACTTGTTTCCTCTAAATGTGTGACTGCATTTCAATTTCCTGATTAAACCAACTATTCTTAAAGGGAATTGCTTTTAGGAAGAGGGCTTACATTTACTGAACATCTATTATGAGCCAAGTGCTTTAATTTTTTCACTGAATCATCACACAGATCCTAAAAGCTAAAAACCAATTATTATGGCCATTTAGAAAGTTAGCCCAAGTTACAGAGCTAATATGTGTAGTGAGTAGTACAATTTGTAGCCAAGCGCAATTTAGTGGCAAAGTCTATATTCTTTCCACAGCAAAAGGCTGCCTCAGCCTCGGCATAGCTGGCTGAAACTTAGTCTTTTACAGGAAAAGATTGGATTTGGGAAAACCAAGATGGTAAAGTCAGGATATGAGTCTTACACCAGTTCACACTGTTATGAAGAATGCTTTCTTTTCCTCCAGCTGTTCTTTCAGCGTACTTAAAGCGGGTCAGCTAATGAGAAAATTTTCTACAATCAGTTCCTTGGAATGAGAACATTTCTTCCTACATTTTTTCTGCCCTTTAGATTCATTTCCACACCATAGAATAGTAAGAATTTAATACCCGTGGAGCCCAATTTTGAAAGAAAGGTCTTTAACCACGTCTACATTAAGCCTGTAACTCATGCATAAGCCCCAGAAGCTACTTCTTTGGATCAGTCCCCTCTACAACCTCTGGGAATTATTCATTAGCATTCACAGTGCGAAAAATGCGTGAGTAACACCACTGCATTTTGCAAAATGCAATTTTTGGCAGGTCGACTAAAATCTTGGCAAACATTACCATTTTCCCAAAATGTATTTGCATATAGGCTTACTGAGTTTTATTACTCTAACTGGACTCTTTCCAAATGCTCCCCATCCTCAAACTTAAATAAAGCACTTCAGTAAAGGTTTCTTATAAATTAAAAAGCACTATTAAGAACAGGTGGAAATGTGAAACTAGCACTTTATGTATTATAAAAGAAAAGCCGTAAAACACACTCAGAGGCATTTATTTATTGTGTTTCTAAAGCTGCCTTTATACTTGATAAACTAGGAGTGTTTAACAGGTTACCAGAAAGAAAACCTTCCCAGAGAGTGATGGAAGGTGTTCTAAGAGGAGTATACAAATCCTAAGAAAGTTGTGTGGGAGATTAAAAAAATAGAGGCTCTACAATTTTTTCCTTAATATCACCACCAATCAGTTAAAGATTATGGGCTAACATACACAATCCACAAAATTCATCTGGAAATATATAATATAATTAATATAATATCATATCATATAAAACTATTATATACATTCACAGTTTGTTATGCCACTAGGTAAACAGATACACGAAGGAAACACCGACAAAGAGATAAATTGCTCTTTCTCAACTACATTTACAAATGCAAACAGACCTGAAATAGAATGAAAAGACTTTAACAAGAAGACTCCAAGTCTTTCCCTACAAATCTTTTGACAGTGCAGAGAGAAACAAAGAAGAAAATCTCCCCGATCCCCGTTTCGTTTCTCCCCCTGCAATGCCATTGCCGCAGCCACCCTGACGAGGACAGTGTTTGAGCAATGTACAGAATATCTCAGGGGCTTAATTGGATTGATGGTGCTGCTGACCTTATGAAAGGCAGTGTTACAGCTATGTGTCTGAATATTTTAATTGCACAAAACAATTTTCTTTTGATATAGTTTCCAGATCCATTGTGAAATGATGGAAATCTTTTTCTTTGAATAATTTTTCTTACAAAGCAATTTTGCCAAAAGATAACAGTACAGAATCTTTGGATTTGAAGTAATTCTGTGTGGTTTTTTGGAACAAAATACTATGCCACATTGTAATTTGTCTTTTGAAAATATTGTCTAATTTTTTAAAACAGGCTCCTGCATAAATGTTTTCCATAATTCATTGCCTTCATTCAAAGACTCTGAGCAGGT
This sequence comes from Carollia perspicillata, assembly GCA_004027735.1. Classification (NCBI taxonomy): domain Eukaryota; kingdom Metazoa; phylum Chordata; class Mammalia; order Chiroptera; family Phyllostomidae; genus Carollia; species Carollia perspicillata. The sequence goes on from PVKM010001928.1 coordinate 63,523, forward strand.
TTATGCTTTTTTATTAAGAACGATAGGTATAATAATATATTTAGTATTATCTACAATGTGGATAATAATTTAAGCATAAAAAATCATGAATTTTAAGGGAATTTTTTTTGCATTTCCAAATGGCTAAGTTACTGTCAATCCCAGACGTATTGATAGATTTGAGGAAAGGGGTAAGCGTACTCATAAATAAGAGTTCTATGTATAGTGTTTGTATATAAATAGAGTTTTTGTAGCCAAGAAAAGAAATAAAATGACCTGTGGCATTAGGAACTTTGACCACTGATATGATTTGTTTTTGCACCATGCCAAAACTAATCTAATGTATACTATCATGAAGTTACCAAAACCTCAGCTTTATTATTGCAAAATGCATCACCCTTCATGAACAAGGATAGTGTTTATTCAGCCATAGAATCAACGTAAAATGCAGCAAGAGAGACTCAAGTTAGATCTAAAGGAAATCTCCTGATAGCATGGTTATTCGTAGGTTACTAAAGAGGTTTATGAAAGTTTACCTGTAGGAATATTTTTGTCTGGGTACCACTGAGCAGGCAATCTTATCTTTGAGCTTGGTGATGACCCACATTTCTTCATTAAGTTTCTTTTAATCACATAATTCAGAAATTGTTGGGTGATAGCAATAGAAAGGAAGTATGTGAAAGATTGACCTTTTATTCCCAAGAAACATGTGGAAAGCTTGATGTCAAAATTTTTTTTCACATACTTCAAAACAATAACATTTTTCACCTGATTCTAGTTGATGTGCCAAAAAAAATTCAAGTAGAAAATAATCCCACAACATTATTTTTTCCTTTCCCCCCTTGGATATTCAGAAAATAATCGGTGAACCCTGAGAAACCTTCCAGGTTTTCACAAACTTATTGATACCCAGCCCTGGCTGACTAAATTAGGTGCTTAAGGAAAAAGGAATGCCTACCAATACTCCAGTATTTACGTGAATTTAAAACTTGAACTTTGTGACCTTCTAGAGGATTTCAGGTCCTATTTAAGATCGAGTGCCTTTTCATTTTTGACATTACATCAGGACCACCACTGTGTAGAAAGCAAACCTAAGATTTCAACAGCCCCACAGACATGAAAGCAGTAGGAACCGGAGCACACGACCAAAGCGAAGTGGGCACGTATGTTGAGGAAAGGCATTGTAGTAACACGGCTGCGTCCTTCCCAGGTTGTGTGACTTTCAACATGTTATTTCATGTCACTGAGGTTCAATTTTCCAGTTAATTAAAAAGAATGCTAGAAGTTTCTGTTGTTCTTGTCTATAATTTTGTGTTTTAAAGAATTTAGTAAGAAAGTTAAGTATAGCAGGTACTCAAAAGATGTTGTTTCATTCAATGTCATCTCATGACAATTTTGAGAGGATGCTGTGAGACCTTAACTTGTTTATATCAATTAACCTAGTTAAACCGGTTTTATTATATGTCACTTTGCTTCAAATTGCGGAACATGTTGATGGCTTTAAGTGAGGACTTACTGTCAATATCTGCCCTTCATCTGCAATTTGGAAATTTTCTAAATACCGAACTTTCGTTTGTAACTCACTTGGTGTCAGCACAGATCTGAGCTGACACGAACGTGCATACACTTCGCTGCGGAAGCATTATCAGGACCATGGGTGGTGCCCAGACGCCCCTGGAGCTGGTGGCGTTATACAAGACGCATGTCCAGTATTCAAGCTCCAAAACCCAAAAGCTGTAATTCTAAATTTCATCTGGCCCCAAGGATTTTAAATACAGGGACTGTGGACCCACATGGCTATTAGTAAACCATTTTTTTCTTTCCTTGGCCTTTTAGGAAATTAAAATATTGAAGTCAAAGTTAAGTAAGGGGTTTGAGTGGTTCAACCTAAATTCGTTTAGGTCATCTGTTAAATTCTTCATCTCAAAAAGCTTTATCATGATCAGTTATAGGGGTGGAAAAGAATAAAGTTGCTTACAAACTATACTTACAGAGGTCTGAAAATCAAAACAGTCTAAATAAGCGTTGGGCAATATGCCAAAAAAAAAAAATATTACGAGTTCTTATAGCAGTAATGCCGGCAAGTCGTTAGCGCGCACTGCTCCGCTCGTCTGGGAAGGAGAGAGAGCAAGGCCTGTCAAAGACACTCTCACTCCGGGTCTGACTGCAACAGGACTTGTATGTGCTTATTCACTTAAAGTCCTTGTCAACGAAACAAACCTACTAGCCCTGGTCATGGACTTTTCTACCAGAGTGCTGTGAAGGATGAATGAATATGTTTAAAGACTGCTATTAATAGCAGTAACGTCCCCATCTGTCTGGCCCTGAATCGGCTTTACTCAACTAGACAGTTCCTACTTTCTAGCTAATAAGAATAACACTCCTTGGCTTGAGACAAAACACAAAACAAGGGAGTGTTTAGACACTTGCAGTCCCTGAGGTCTTATAACAAAGGGCAGGAGGTGCATCTCCTGAGTCCTGGCCTCATTCTTACATCGATGATTACGTTCAGCCTCCCTACACCCCTTCTCTGCACCGCTTCATTTCTTATTCTCAACTCTTGTGTCATGAGCACCTGCCAAGTTTCTCCTAAATTCCTTTTGGATGAATTTTCAGGCAGTTTCCAAAGTATCTCCCTTTTGTGATAAGGACTCTGCAATGTATTTCAGGCAAGGCATTTAAAATCCCACTCATAATTGTTTGAAATCTTCCCTCATTCAAGCTGTCAGAGACTGACAGCCCTGGTTCTGTTGTTATGCACTATTAAATGGGAGCTGCTCTCCAGCCTAGGGGTACCTCTCTTTTCAGTGGTGGGAAAACGGGCAAAGCTTACTGGGGATCCTTGGGGAAGGTGACACCATATAAATGGGAGATTCAGCAGGAGGAATGAAAATAATAAGTCCCTTTCTGAAAGCTCAACCCGACAAAATTTTTAAATGTGTTGACAATGTTGCATTTTGATGCTTCCGTTTCTATTTCTGAGTTTCAAAATAACTTTAAAGCATGCAATTTTATAGGTCAGAATATGAGAAAGGCACACAATGTGTTAGTGTTTTAAGTTTGGGGTTTTCTTTAAAAGCCATTAAACAGGGAATGTCTTGAAGACAATAAATATTTGCTGCATTTAGGTCAAGGTGAAGGGGGGGCAGATGCAATGGCTTTTCCATCTGATTTCTATTTTCGATAAATACCCTAATGATTCTGCTGCCAAGATTCAGAGGTCATTAGAAAACAGCATTACAAATCTAGATGGAAACAAATTTCAACCTGGGCCAGTCACGTATCTTAAAGCTCGTAAACACATTGCATCCAATTACCTTGATGTGCTTTACATGATAAGAGCAATTACAAAATATCTGGAAGAATTGATGTGCTGGAGGTAATTATTTTAATTTTCTCACACCTGGATACTGAGTCAGAATATGAGATGTATATACTTCAGTCAGCAGTTCTTCCTTCTGGAGACACATATTCATTTGTTTACTTACTCAATAAACATATTAGTTGTGTTTTTTAGATAGTGTGCTCAAAGTGGGTACTGTAGGACATACCAAAAAGTAAGTACAAACTCTATGCTCAAGAGCATGCACTCTAGTAGAAGAGGTGAAGCTTATACATAAACAATGGTAACAGCACAAAATGGAGTAAGTACCGTAAGGAGGGTACCGACTTCTCCTCTTACATGTGGCCATTTGAAATGAAGAGAGCATTTCCAGCCAGAAAAAGCTCTGGGAAAATTCCAAATTGAAGCTAGATCTTCACCTCGGAGAAGGGTAGCAGGGGGTAGGGAAAGAAGGCACACTTGAAAGAAAGAAGGCAATCCAGGCTGAGAGATGGCGCTCAGGACAGGAAGACTGGCAAGCGCGGCGCACGCACAGGGAAAACACCATGCAGAGCAAAGGGAGAGCGCGCGCCAGGGAGGAGAGGGGAAGGAAGCTGGGGAGGCTGACCCGGAGCCAGGTCGTTCACAAGGGGAAGCTTGGCAAACAGGAAAGCTGGGGAGGTCGAACTTTGTTAACAAGCACTGAACGCTATGAATAAGCCATTAAAGGTTTTGGAGAATAAAATGGCATGAAGATATGAAGCTTAATTGGTCAGCAGCATGATGGATAGGTGGGAAAGGTGAAAGAACTACTGAGGCAGGAGAACCAGCGAGGTCGCTGGTGGAGGTGAGAACTAGTGAAGGGCTGAACTAAAGCAGAGGCCATAGGAGTGGATGGTGCAGTGGGTTTTAGACGCTGAAACCTAAGAGTGGTGGTAGGTTGGGCTGAGAAGAAGGGGTCAGTGGAAAGGGAGATGTCGAAGACAAAATGCACGTGTGAGAAAACGATAAGGAGTGTGAAGCGAGGGTGGAGGCAGGGCACAGAGAGAGTGGGCTGGGTTTCACAAGTACGAGGCGTGCTGGTAACCAGCTAAGAATGAGGGCAGGGAGCACAGTCAGGGATTGGACAGAGAAGGAAAACAGTCTAGAACCACCAATACGGAGAATATTTAGAGAAGATTTAGGAGAACAACGTGCAGATTGTCCGATGATGGAATATGCCTCACTCAAAAGTGGTAACATGAAATGATGCTAAAAACCATGAAGAAAAATGCATAAACAGGCTGTGGTAGATTCGGAATTCAAAAATAACTTTGTGGAGTAAATACAGACAGCTCCACATAAAACAGTAACACCCTGAAAGTCAAAAAATTAGAAAACAATTTAATCTTTTGGTATAAATGAAGTGAATCTGTTATATGTGAACTTTTCCTTATTAAATAAGCAAAGTCAATGTGTGTGTGTATAAAATACGTACACGGTTCATATTAGGTTATTAGATATGTATGTATAAAATAGAGCAAGCCTTGCTTCACTATTAAATGACATATTAAGTGACTCTAATACACAATATGCATTTTCTTCCCACATATAACTCCTTCCTCATGAGCAAAGAGTGTGGCCAGTGCACAGCAGTAATGATGCATTTATGGAAAGTTCTCTGAAACCACTTGCTCAAAATGAGGTATGGAAGGGAAAAGTCTCCCTCCTCTTCATAGAGTTGACACTTGTCACCCAGCTCCCAGGGACAGGAGTAGGTTCATCAGTTTAAGCCTTCCTTGTCAATACTGAAAAGAGCTGGCCCTTCATTTTTACTCTAATTTTGGTAACTATGGGTTTTCCCTCAAAGTACCAACCCACTGTAGTAGACGCTGGAGGAAAGGGCTTAACCCTTCACTTCGCACTTCCTGAGAGATGAGAATGTATGCTTTTAGGAAGATTGAAAATGTCATCAAGCACAACGGTCTTAAAAGAAGGGATATAATTACTACATAGTATTTGTTTTCTAAGAATACACATATGGCATTTTATACAATAAGCTGAACTTTACTTTTGTGGGATGCACAGTTTTTTAAAGCAGCTAATATACAATTAGCTGTCAATCATAAAGATCTCTCCAATACCTCTCTACCTTTCCCCCTCCCAGTCCCTGCCATCTCTGGACACATATACAGTGGTACCTCAGTAGTTGTCATTCATTTCTTCCAGAACTCATGATGAGTGCCAAAACCAACGAGTTTCAAACGAGTACCGAATAAGTGAGGAAGTGTTTCCCCTTGTGGGGTGCCTTTGTGACTCATATGAGTTCTAGCAAGTGTGATGAGGGCTGAGCAAGGACCAAGTGCGGAAACATTTTTTCTCATTAAAATGCAATGAGTACAGGGTACAGGGTTTGATGAGTTCTGAAGCTGATGAGTACCAAGGTATGACTGTACTCTTAAATTCAAGGTTTACATCAACTGACATTACTGTGAAAAACTAGGAAAAGAAAAAGAAAATTCTTATATTTCTAGTGTTGACTCTTATAAAAGATACAATGAAAATCATTATAGATTATATAGTTAGGGTCTGACTACATGAATCAGTCCATACATGGCAAATAAAAGTATTGTTACCAATGAATAAGTGCACCAAGACACAGGCATTAATTTAATAGAATGGGAGTGAATCAGCGTTGCCCTGGGAAAACAGGTGCTGAAGATGCTGGTACCTTGTGCTAGAATGTACTACACACATGCAAACACATGCGTGTGCCCTGACATACACTGGTGCTCATTAGTGTCTTCAAATAAGAGAGAAAACAGGTTAGCACACTAAGAACTGGGAGTGAAGAAATATAAAGTGAGTTATACTTAAAGAAGACATAGGAGGGAAAAACACCTGCCAAAATGGCCGTCATTAATAAATCAACAAACAACAACTGTTGTCGAGGATTTAGAAAAAAGGGAACCCTTGTGCACTGTTGGTATGAACGCAGTGCAGTTCAGCCACTGTGGAAAAAAGTATGGAATTACATCAAAAATTGAAAATGAAACTCCTTTTGACCTAGTGATTTGACTTCTGGGAATATATCCTAAGAATCCTGAAACACCAATTAAAAAGAATATAAACAAGCACCCCTATGTCCACAGCAGCATTATTGACAATGGCCAAGATCTGGAAACAGCGTCAGAGACCATCAGTAGACGAGCAGATACAAAAGTGATGGTACATTTACACAATGGAATACTATACAGCAGCACAAAAGGAACTCTTACCTTTGAGACAGCATGGATGGACCTGGAGACTAGTATGCTAAGTGAAATAAGCCAGTCAATGAAAGACAAATACTGTATGATCTCACTTATATGCGGAATCTAGTAAATGAAATAAACTGATGAACAAAATAGAATCAGAGGCACAGAATCATGGAATAGACTGACAGCTGTAAGCAGAGTGGGGAACTGATTATAAGAAAGTGAAAGGCTTAACCAAAGAACATATACGCATGACATATATGGCCAATGGTGGGGGGACTGACTGAGGGAGTGTAGGAGTGGGGGATTCGGGTGGAGGGAGGAACGGTGTGGATGGGACAATTGTAATAGTATAAACAATAAAATATTTTTAAAAATTCTTCTGTCTTTCTCTGGGAAGTAAAAGATTAGTTTAGAAGATCTGGGCTGCTCAAACCCTGCACATTTTCAAGGTCTTCAGGACCGGCCTTTGGTCCCCAAGGCCTAGGTGAGCTTCCAGGTTGGAAACACTGCAAGTGTTGCACATGACCTTGCTAGGAGAATTCCACACTAGTCACGTGGCCCCACTAGCACAAAACAACTGGAAGCTTACTCCTAGTTC
>PVKM010001929.1:0-39479 GCA_004027735.1 Carollia perspicillata
CTCTTCCACGTGTGAAAAAGTTTTTCAATTATAACAATATGAGCACAGACTGTTTAAAACAACATAGTAGTTCAACTTAAGTGAAAGTAAGACAAAATCAAATTATATGCTGGGGTTGAAACTATGATTTTCAATTAGTAGTTGAGTCTTATTATATGAATAAATAATTAAAGGCTAATTTGGAATGAGATATTTCAAACAGGCTTTAAATTTTGGTAATGACTGCTATTCTTCCTTGCATTAAACTAATATTATTATCATTAACACTTCTTATTTGTTCAATAATTGTTTAAATATGTGGAAGGAACCCTATATAAATCCATATTTTTAATATCATTAATGCCTTGAGAAGCATGCAATGGTACTAAAATCTTCCCCAACAACCTTCTTCTAACTTTCAGAAAATAAAAAGTACATTTGCAGCTGACATAATAGTGTACACAGAAAACCCCACAGACTCCACCAAAAAATTACTTGACCAATAATTGAATTTGGCAAGATAGTGGAATACAAATTCACTATTGAGTAATTGAAGGCATTTTTGTACACCAGCAATGAAATATCAGAAACAGAAATTAGGAAAAAAGTCTCACTTACTATAGCAACAAGAAAAACTAAATACCTAGAAATAAACTTAACCAGGGAGGTAAAAACCTATACTTGGAAAACTATACAACGCTGAAGAAATAAATTAAGGAAGACACAAATAAGTGGAAGTATATACCGTGCTCATGGATTGGAAGAATTAACATCGTTAAAATGTTCATACCACCCAAAGCAATTTATATGTTCAATGTAATACCTATTAAAGTACCAATAGCATAGTTTACAGATATAGAACAAATATTTCAAAAATTTATATGGAACCATAAATGATCCTGAATAGCCTCAGCAATTCAGAGAAAGAAGAAGAAAGTAGAAGGGATCACAATACCTGACATATCAAAGTGTATTACAAGACTGCTGTAATTGAAACACTCAGATGTTTCAACTGGCATAAGAACAGACACAGAGAACAATGGAACAGAATAGAGAGCCCAGAAATAAACCCATGTCTCGATGGTCAGTTAATATTTGACAAAGGGGGCAGGAGCATAAAATGGAGTTAAAATAGCCTCTTCAATAAATGGTGTTGGGAGATTAGGACAGGTACATGCAAAAAAAAGAAAAGAAAAGGAAGAAAGAAACTAGACTAGAAACCTATACCATATACAAAAATAAACTCAAGATGGATGAAATACTTAAATGTAAGTTGTGATACCATAAAAGTCCTAGAGGAGAACATAGGCAGGAAAATTTCAGATATCCCACACAACAGTATTTTCACTGATATGTATAGCAAGGGACATATATAGCAAGGGACATAAAGGAAAGAATAAATGAATGGGACTGCATCAAAATAAAAATTTCTGCATGACTAAGGAAAACATCAGCAAAATGAAAAGAGAACCAACCATATGGGAAAATATATTTGTCAATGATACCTCAGACAAGGGTTTGATGTCCAAAATGTATAAAGAACTCCCATGACTCCACTCCAGGAAGAAAAACAGCCCAATTAAAAATGGGCAAGCCCCTGGACAGACACTTCTCCAAGGAGGACATACAGAGGGCCCACAGACATAAGAACGGATGCTCAGCATCACTAGCCATCAGAGAGAGGCCAATTAAAACCACAACAAAATACCACTTCATATTGGTCAGAATGGCCATCATAAACCAACAAACAGCAAGTGTTGGCAAGGTTGTGGAGAAAAGGGAGCCCTAGCGCACTGTTGGTGGGAATGCAGACTGGTACAGCCACCGTGGAAAACAGTATGGAATGTCCTCCAAAAACTCAAAATGACACTGCCCTTTGACCCAGTGATTCCACTGCTGGGACTATACCCTAAGAATCCTGAAACACCAATTTAAAAAAACCTATGCACCCCAATGTTCATAGCAGCACAATTTACAATAGCCAAGTGCTGGAAACAGCCTAAGAGCCCATCAGTAAATGAGTGGATTGAAAATCTATGGTACATTTACACGATGGAATTCTATGCCACAGAAAGAAGAAGCTCTAACCCTTCCTGACAGCATGGATGTAACTATCTCCAGTGCCATTATGCTAAGTGAAATAAGCCAGGCAGTGAAAGACAAAGACCACGTGATCTCACTGATAAGTGAAGACTAATCAACAAAACAAACAAGTGAACAAAATAGAACCAGAGACAAGGAGATAAAGAACAGACTGATAGTGACCAGAGGGGAGGGGGGAAGGGATAACAGGGGAAAGAAGGGGAAGGGTCAAGCCAAGGGACACGTCTATAAAGGACCCATGAACAAGGAAAACACAGGTGGAGGATTGAATGTGAGAGGGGGGGTGGGCAGGGCAGGGGAGAGCAATGGAGGAAAAATGGGGACAACTGTAGTTGAACAACAATAAAAAAATTAAAAATAAAATAAAATAAATAATAATAAAATAAAAATTAAAAGAAGTCATTTACTTTTGATTATTTAAAGAAAGTTTAGCTCAGGATTTCCTAAATGCTTAGATACCTTAGTCACACAACTGAAGTGGCGTGAGGAGTGTTAGGTGAGTGATGTCACCCTCATGCTAAACGCTCGGCTTGCCCTCTTCTTCCTGGCTAGGCCAGCAGGTGAACCCACTGGATATCATAGGACATAGACAAGAAAAACCAAGAAACTTCACTGTCACATTAGAAATAACCTTTTGTTCTTGGAAATGCCTTAAATAAACGTCCGGCTAACAGATGTGGAATATAAAGTCTCAGAAATGCCTGGTGGTGTCATCATGGACTATGACTCTCACTATGACCCTGCCCATACAGAATCTTGGAGTAGGCCTTGATTTAAGAGGAGAGGTTATAAAGAAAGCCCCTGGGTCATTCTTTCCACAGAAAAGTTCTGTGGCAAGTTCAGATTCAGGTCAATACACTACATTTCCATTAAACCCTGCGAAGTAACTCCTATTGAGAACTCATATTTAAAACATGAATAAAGTAGATGAAACAGAAATCTGCCATCAATCTCTACTACAATTATGAAAAGTTGTGGATCTTCCTGCTCATGGTTATATTCAAGATTGGAAAAGAGACTTTAAGAAAAAGAAAACACTTCTTTGATAAGAGATTGAATTGGTAGACTCAGACTGCTGATTTTTAAGTCTAAGATCACATTCTAACTATCTTGTTTTTACCATGTTCTTCCTTCAGTTATGCTCCAGCCACACCGAATGTTATCTGTCTCCTAACAAACCATTAAATAATTTCGTGGACTCTCTGTAACTTCGAACACATTGTTCTTTAAACCTGGATCTCTTTCATTGATTTTCTGCCAATTGAGATGCTATGCAATTTTGTCAATATTTGCTGATCAGAAACCTAACCTATTCCACATACTCAAAATTCTTCATCAGAATTAAGTATTTCTGTCTCACTGTTCTACTACTACCTTTTAAAATACCAGTCATTAAAAAAACAAAAGCAAAAAGCCTGTAGCATCTAAATGCACCGTGACTGCTCTGAGCTTCCTTTCTTCTGCCGTTACTTTTAGTCCTCCTATTTATTTCATGTAATTGGAAAATCACGATTCAAAATTTTTTACTCCGTTAATCACATTTCCTTCAGAAATTGTCTGACCAAATTGTTGAAATAAATGAATCAATAAAATCTCGGGGATTTCTATCATTAACAGATTTGAACTTCTGATTCTAATCTTGGCATTTACATGCAAAAAATATATACCCATAAAAGTATACATAAAAAAACACAGTTTGTATTAGCTTGAGAAGCTAAAGAAGAAGAAAATACACCTGTAGGGATGATGTATAATAGAAGTTTCCTGCAATGATTTTCACCTTAGCTAAATAATAACTTTTCTGTCTTTTGTCCATTCTCATATTTTTCTGAACAATAATATTTCAAGTGATTCAATTGAGAGCTAAATAGTATATTTACTTAAATATTATTTAGTAGTCAATTGGCCCTATAATTATTTTCTTTAAATTATGTAACAGCAAAGAAAATTTAACAATGTAAGAATAGTTAAATTTTCCAAGGCACACTTTCCAAGGCAAAAAAATTCACTCTGTAATTGGCAGGCAACCAAGCACAGGATAAAGTCCATATATACATTTCATATAGTCTAAAAGTAAGTTTAAAATACACTGGTTGTCAAATAATGCACATATCAATATAATAACTGTTTTTACAATATTTTGTAGGAGGAAAAAATCCACTATATTTCACACATGAAAACATATTGAAAAACAATGCCTGAAATATCATGATGTGTTATTATAAAAGCTTTTATTTTTTCTCATACATTTCAATGAGAATTAGATACTGCAAAAAATATATTCTGTACATATGCCAAGTGTTACAACCAAGAAACTTTAAGAGGTCAAGAATGATAATGCTAGCAATGGGTAAAAATTCTCTTCTGTAAATGGTGTTGGGAAAACTGGACAGACACATGTGAAAAACTGAAACTTAAATGTAAGACCTGAAGCCATAAAACTCCAAGAAAACATAAGCAGTAAAGTCTTTGACATCAGTCTTAGCAATATTTTTCTTGAATATGTCTCCTCAGGCAAGGAAAACTGAAGCAAAAATAAGCAAATGGCATTACATTAAACGACAAAGCTTTTGCATAGCAAATAAAACCATCAAGAGAATACAAAGATAGCCTGCCAGCCTGCCAATTGGGAAAAGATATTTATCTGCAAATGATATATCTGATAAGGGATTAAGTAGCAGCTCTCATTCTTGATGAGCATATAGTATAGATTGTACCAAAATATTTACTAACTATCTGTATAATGTCATGTATTACTTGCCATTATTTTATTACATAGGTTTCCTGTGTTCCTAGTGACACTGCCAGTTTTTGGTTACTAAACTACATCCACACCTTTATATATGACCTCTACCTACCTATCTACCTGTTCTCACCTCTGAGTCTAACATGGAGGGTGCAAAAAAAAATAGGGATTCAGTGACTACTGCTTGGTTGATTCAGATACATATTCTTTTTTTTTTCTTAGAACATATTTTGAAACAGATGGCCAGCAATTTATACATATATATACAAATATACATGTGATATATATATATATATATTTTTTTTCTTCCTTTGTCAGAGCCAGCTGAGACTTCATTTTGGGAAAAAAACATTTGATTCGGCTTTTAGTTGGGGGCATGGGTAAGAGGCGGTGCCCCAGGTTGTAAACTCCCCCACCCCAAGGGTGAGCTGAGGACTGGGGCTGAGGACTGGGGCTGAGGAACCCTGCACAGCTCCTCTCCCACAGGCTCAGAGGACAGGAGGGATCACAGTGGCTGTTCACTTGGGCAGGACTTCAGATGACTCAGACACCAGCTTCCCATTTTTAAAATGCTGGTAAGAGAAGCAAGTAGGGAGACACTATTCAGAAGTGTAAGTAACTGCCTTCAATTCTAGAGACTGCAATATTTCTGGCATTACCTACAAAAGAAGTTGCTTGGATTCATAAACTGCATGTTAGAAATTAGCTTCAAATTTATTCTTTGGATAATAGATATATTATGGATCCCTTCCACCTATTTTTGCTAAATGAACCTCTGATTATTAGGTTTCTAATGATTCCTACATTCTTTCTCAGTTATTAACCAAACCCACTTTGGTATATTTTTAGGAAAAATAGTAAGGTACTGATACAGGGTGCAGCCAAGAGGGGGGCCCCCAAAAGGGATTTGTAATGGGGCCAAGAACTCAAGGTGTCTAGGAAATAGAGAAACATATAAGATGTCCTCACCCCTTCCCCCACAGGTGTGAGTTGGGGGAAGGGACACATGGAGCAGGGCATGCAGGGCTGCTTTGTACAGCCACAGCCTTGCGGCTAATCCATGGCATGGTCATTTAACATATCTATAACCTTTGGCAGGTCACTTGGATATGTTAAATAGCTGTGGCCATGCTTGGAGCCAGGGGGATGGAAGTCACTTCTCCCCAAGATGTAAGTGGGGGGAAGGTCCCCCAGGTTATAGTGCCTGCGTGGGAGCTGGAAGAAGACTGGCTCCAGGATATTGGTCCATATCTGCCCAGACTCACGATGGCAGCCCTGTAAACTTGGGATAATAAAGGGATGCTGGCAGGTGTAACTGAATGTAGGAGGAGTAGGAAATGGGGTTACAGAGGAAGACTGGCGTAGGGATTTAAACCCAGCCACGGCAGCCATTAGGGGAAGCATGTGGTCTTAGTGAGAGTGTAGACCCCTTTGCAGCTTTGGTGAAGGGGGGAACCGTCTTAACAAGAGTGCAGACCCCTTCACAGCTTTGGTGGAAAAGGGAACCATGAGGCTTTGTCAGAGTGCAGACCCCTGCAACTCTTGTGGAGGAAAGAAGAAACTATGCCTGGAAAAATGGGTACAAAGAACTCTTGCCAGTAGACCACGAGAAGGTGCCACAAGGCTTTGGATTAATTGGATATCCTGCCTGGATGGCGACATGGCTGATGGTGCCAGTGGCCTGGAAACACTGACGTGTGCTGCTTTTCCTGAGTTACAGTACCCTGAATTAGGACGGGGGGACACAGGAGCTGCTGAGTGCATCTGTGGGTATCTTAAAGGACTTTGATATTTTGATGAAGACGGTAGGTCACTACTTTAAGTTTGTATAGCCTTACATAAACACTTCCTTTCCTTTTCACAAATCTGGCATTGAGAGATAACTTTCTGATTGGCGGTGGACAGAAGAGCTCAGTAGGTGGTCTGGATGATATCAGTATACCATCCTCCGGAGTCGGGGCCCCTGTGTGTGTGTGTGACTGTTCTATAACAGTACTTCAGCATGTTTTCCCCCCAATGGAATGGAAAAGAGCATATTCATTATTACTCCACTTAAACTGTTCATTTTCTAGTATAAATGTACTGCTTGTACTCTTACACTTAAAAAAACTACTAATTTACAGTAGCCACAAACACATTTTTATTAATTTAAAATCTGTATCTTTAAAAGTTGAAATTGACCATAGTCCCCAAAATTAGTCTTTCCAGCTGCCTCTCAGGCCTATGTAAATTATTCACCCACTGCTAACACCAGCTGCTTTGCTGTCACAGCACTTGAACTAGGCCTGCTGCTATAAAAAGGTTGTATATATTTTGATTTTATATGCTTGGCTTCTTTCTGGTGGTTTACCAGATGACCTAAAGGTAATGTGCAGGATTCTTCAGTCTAAATGCATCTATTTTGCCTGTAAAATCAAGGCCAGAATGTTTTTCAAAATATTGGATGTTTTAAAAAAGCATTTAAATTAAAAAGCATCATTTGATTTATCAAAAGTATTTAGAAAATAAAAAATCAATCAATGAGTAATTCATAAGCACCACTATCCACCTAAATCTATGCCTGCAAATCCACAGGAGAAACAAATACATACACACAAAATTATTAACTCAATGATATGTAACAGTGTGATTAAGTTATAATGTACAATTAGGCAATGCGACAACACCAAATACAACAGTAGCATGGTATTGCATTAGATGTGTCAAAAGAAGAAATCATCAGTTCAAGATGGAAGTGCCAGAGATTTCTGAAGTGTAGTGTGACTAAGATGAGGATACAAGAATAGATATGGACACGTGAAAGAAAAGAAATAATGTCCAGTGTAAAGGAACAGGTAGGAGCAAAGATACTGAACTAAATGAACATTGCATTAGTTTTCCGTTGCTGCTGTAACTTGTTACTTTACTTTGAAATAACCACTTATGTCACAATTCTAAAGTGGGCAAGGCTACTTTCTTAACTGGAGACTCTGGGGAAGAATCTACTTCCAGGCATATGTGGGTTGGCAACATTCAGTTAGGTACAGATAGGATGAAGGTAGTTTCCTTCCTGGGCTATGCCATGAATAGATCTCAGATTCTAACTCGCTGGCATTCCTTGGATCCTGGCCCCCATTATCCTCAAAGTCATCACAGAGGAGCCAAGTATCCCCCTGTCTGACTCACCAGTGTCCCCGTTTGGCTTCCTGCTCTCTGACTTTTGTCTCCTTCATTTGCTTTAAAAAGCCCAAGAGATTACATCTGACCCACCTAGATAATCCACAATTATCTTTTGATTTTAAAGTCAACTGAGTAGCAACCTAGTTCCACCTGCAAAATCCTTTCTGTTAAGTAACAACATGTGTACAGGTATAACACGATAGGGCAAGGTTGTGAAAGTCAAAACCCTGGCTACGTGACACTTGCTCAAACATTCTTATTTTGCCAGTAGCTCTAGTTTTAGTCATGGGAGGGTACAAAAATAAGTCAATACTTTCATTTTCAAACTCTCAAAAGATTCACAACCTTATGAGAGAGAGGAAAAAAAATCACAAAATCTGTGTTTGGCCCTAAACTAAATGCATATACAAGTTATATAAATTATACATTTTTGCTGATAAATGAAGTAAGAGAAAATGGGCAGGTGAATAATAAAAATAGTAAGTGATCAGGAGCAAAAAATACCCGTGGGAATGTAGTGATTAAAGAGCTCTGGGAAGGTGTACCTGGAGGGTGGTCTCAGATTCCCGAAGGCTCTCCAAGTTCTCCAAGAGTAGGTTAGATGCATTGCTACATAGAAGGCACAGAAAGCCACTGCAAGTTCTTAAGAAGAAAAGTAAATTTTATCAAAAAATTATAGATGTGGAAGTGGCTGAAGGAACCATGTAGTGCAGCCACATGCCTGGATTCTCTTCTCTAGATGAAGCTAGTATCCTTACACATCAAAATATTATGAAAAGAGTATTTCTTAGAAATTTAAAGGGGCCCAGAAGAGAACATCCAGTGATGATAATTTCAGATCTCTGTATTACACCAAAATTCACAGAATTATATAAAATTCTATAATGGTTAGCAAAATGACAACTGATAATTAATTCTACCTAACTGTAAAAAACTGAGTTTAGAATCAAAGAATCTTATACAACAAACAATATACTAGTTAGCATGTTATTACTAAGATCACTGAAACCTTAACTTCTGAATGCACAGTATTTTCCAAACAAACTAGGTGCTATAGATTTTATTTGGTGATTAAACATTGCCCTAAACCATGTTTGTTAGATATATGCCTGCAAAAGATTGAGAAAGAAGCTGTATTAAAAATGATCAGAATTAATAAATTGATATTTTATTGATCATAATCTATGGGACAAATCCAAGGTAAATTACATGAAAACAACAGTAAAACTATACATTCCTTGTACCTTTGTTGACTCTAATTCTTTCTTTTATTTCATATCATAATAAAAGAAGTCAGAGAATATGTAAGTTTTCTAAATAAATGCTAATAATTATCATTGACATAGTTCAGTATATGCTGCCTGAGAAATTTATTTTATAGAAATAGGATCTTCAGCTTGCAAAAGGCTCAAGCAAAGCATAAAAGCACATATGCCCAGTATAATTTTTATACATTTTAGGAAGTTACAGTCTCATGTGTATTGAGACAGAGAACCTAAAAAAGGCTTTAAATATTTTTCCCTGGCAGGTCAAACAATGATGTGAGTAAACTTTATTCTCTGTTCTGTGTCAGCTCATATTGCCCTTCAAGTTATCACATACATGATGAAAATACTAGAATGTATTGAACATTTCAAATGTGACAAAATCTTAAGTTTGAATAAAATAAAAGAGGCAAAACTTGAAATATGTTCCTCCTTCAACATTTCATCCAATTATCCAGCAGGAATAATTCTAAGATTTCCTACAACCGGGTCACTGTTTGGAAGTAAAAGATACTGACAAATTTCAAGTTAAAAAAAATGCAAAGAACCCCAACTGATTAAATGATGAGGAATTTGATATATTTTCTCCTTTCCCCAGTCATATTAATTTATTAATTCTAGTAAGGCTAAGAAAAGTATTTAAAGAAAATAATTTTATCATTAATATGTTCAGTAATTTTGGGGCATCTATAGAATACATAATAAAAATTAGTTATATTTATATGAGCATTAAAATAAATTACTAAATCTTTTACTTGAATATTCATTGGTTACACCATACTCGAGGTTGTTTTAAAATTTTGAAGACATATTACCATTATATAGAAAGCATAACATGCTGCATTTGTAACTGAAATAAAGGTTTTTAAATGACTTTTAAAAGTCTTTTTAAATAGAACATATGGAGATGGGAAGGGAAATTTATTGGCTTAAGAAGAAAATTTGGAAAGCTATAGAAACATCTGAATCTGGAAAAATATAAAAATAGGTCTCATTGGATATGTCATTGTAAATTAAGTCTCATTACTGACCTACAATGAATGGAGGTAAATAGAACAGCAAAAAGTATGTAAATCAAGGTTAAAAGGTACTAATATGAATAAATTGGACACCATGAGGGCATGTTAAATGGTAATTAAAATCATTCAAATAAATGTCTGCATCAAAGATGAGCTATTTAATTGTTCCTAATGAAGAGTTCATTAGAATGACCATTTAATCTTTACTGAGGTTAAAAAAGGTTTCCTGAGATTCACTGGTATAGATAATATACATATACATATGCATATGCATATACATATACATATACATGTATATGTCTATATATAGATACATACATACATTCATATAGATATAGATTAGATATATATATAGAGAGATGTATGTATTTTTTGTCTTAGCCAATGTATTTGAGTGTTTTCACACAAATTCAGAGAAAGGCCAGATGAAGAGCATCTGTTAAGTTTCAGGTGACTGCTCTGTCATGAGAAGGATGTACATGAGTAGAAATTGTTCTCCCCACAGTAAAGGAGGTGCCAGGAAAGGACACAGAGTATGTGAACTGTGAACATCTGTGGGCACTCAGCATTACTACTTTTGTAGATGAAATACAGGAGAAGATCACTGTGGGTTTACTCCCCTGAAAGTCATAATGTCTAATCAGAATTCTTATAGCAGTATTTTCAAAGACACCAGTCAGACACCCAAACTACCATATCATTATGACACATAAGATCCCACTTTGTTTCTATCTGAATGTCAAATAAGCAAGATTTCATAAATACAAGGCATGTATAAATTATAAAGTACCTAGAAACTGGCCATGAAAATTATTAAATGCCCCAGAATCAAATGGACAAAGGGAGAAAATATCAACATGGCTATCAATATAGTCATGTACCAACAACAACAAAAAAGGTAAATATTCTATAAGAAGTTGGATGCAATTTAACATGGAATGGAATATATTTTCTTGTATGCAAAGAAGTCACAAAATGACAAAAGTGACTAACAAAGCCAAGTGGTTTGGTACTAGATACACATTTTACCTCACCCTATGAGATTCAACATTCAATAGAGCTTGTACAATGTATAGTAATGGAAGAATGTTGAATTGCACTATCACATGGAAGTGTTTTTAAATTACATTTTCCTATTTCCAGAGATAGAAATGTATTTGAATGTCTGTCTCCATATAAGGTTAAAAGGTTTTCAAAATTTGTCAGAAGAATGAGAAGGGTAAAAACAATTAACTTTTTGTTTACTTCACACTTGGTTGGATGTTCTGTTGTCATCTGGCTTTAAACAGTATTATTTAACAACTCAACACTATTTAATAACAACATTATTTAACATTATTTACTTTAACGCAGGTGAAGCTGTGGGTGACCTCCCCTTTCACCTCTGTGCTAAGGAAATTTTACTGCATTTTTTGTCCTGAAGACTTTTTTTTTAGGCTTGGAGAACAATCTGCCCATGGTGGGTAAGCTGGAAGACTGATGAGCAGCCCTATTCACTCCATCAGCTGTGACCAGTGTGAAACAAGGAGTCAGTGGATAAACTCCCCTGACTGCTGGCCCCTGAGATGGGAGAACTCAGAAGCCTGCTCTGTGAACCATCACCCAGAGTTCCTCAGCAGGACTGAACTCCAATTACCTTGGTACTAAGTGGCTCAAAAAACTCGTTACAATGTTCTTTCCTTACCTATTTCATCCCCTGATGCTCCTCCTGGTAGTTCCTTAGTTCACTTCCCAAATCAACTACTTAAACTTAAATCTGTCTCAAGATCAGCTTCTGGGGGAATGCAAACTAGAATATGTAGTTTCTTCAGGTACAAAATGGAGGTGACAGTACCAATCTCAAGGATGTACTGTGAGCATTACGTTAATTGAGATAATTTAAAAGACCATCTGCATGGAACTTAATAAGAAATCTATCTCATTCCTTATTTGCATGTAGTAATTGGTGAATGGCTACATTAGATGGTATTTGTGTAATGTTACCCTACAGAATAAGAATTTCCTATCTCCACAAGCAAAAACCCTCCTATTGTAATAGACAGGTGGATTCAGTACATGTTTCGGGGGAAAAAGGCTAGTAAAAAAGTAAGATGTGCTAACACACTGAAACAAACAAAAAAAACACTGATTCTTTGAAAACATTAAGATACCATAGCCTTGTTCAAGAGAGAATTAAAAAAATAAATCTACGTGAAGATATTCCATAATTATTGAACTTCGATAGTACTTATTTTATTATCTGTGTCTGCTTAGTAAACTATACTCCCTTTAGGAACAGAATGTTTTAACTCAATTTTATGTCTTCCTTTTTTTCCCATCTGGGACATCAAAAACTATGCATTTCATGAAAACTGAATGGGTTGATGGATAGAAACACACACTTGGAAAATCTTTAAATGTTTATACTTGGTTCAGCATTTTGAAAAGGAAGGAGATGCTGTCAGGAATAAACCTAATACACTAGGAGAGAATATATTTTACTCATTGAAATCCAAATGGAATCTTAGCTGAAAATGTAGCAAATTGAATTTTGACATATATGTTCATTGGAAGGTATGAATAACGTCCTTCATATTTAAATCCCTTCATATTTAAATCTCCTTCATATTTAAATTTCTTCATTTTTTGATGAAAATAACATAATATTTTCTTATTGATAAAAATAGCTTTTCCAAGTTTGATACTCAATTATTTGAGGTTGGTAAAGGATAAATGGTTTCCTTTTCATGGGATGCAGAAACATTGAGGTTCTTGATTTCTTACCTCGCATTGCCATTTCATTAGAATTTTCTGTTTTTTCTGATCCAATTTTCCATTCGTTGTTTTGCTGTCTTTCTCACGATGGGTACATGACAATATAAGATATAAAGTGGCAGTGAGTCCTTGAACTCTTACAGTTTTATTTGTCAAGAGTGGTTTCAAGTCTGGGTACAACATGCCCATAAACATGTCACTCTCCACAGACTGCATGTTAACAAGACTTCCGTATTTTATTAAAAAAATTTTTTTTGCCAATTACATTTACATGTAGCTTGTTTCTGAAGTCTTGCTTTTATGTCTTAATTTTTAAAACCCTTGGAAGCTTTAATGATATAAATGAGTTAATAAAGCAATGTGTATACATATTTTACCCCTTCTGGTTATTTATTTTTCTTTTGTGTCACCTAGAAAAGGCCAAGCATGAAATTGGAGCCGCAAAGCAGGAACAAATTTTTGATATGAAACTGCTCTGAAAACTCAATAGGTGTGCAGCAAAGCAAGAAGGGTAAAGGGGCTGAATAATTCATTGAACTTCTAAGCATCAATAAATAACACTTATAGTGAGAAATGTCTGCTTTACAACATTAGGTATAAAATGTGAGTATAAAATAAAGGACATCTTTAAAGTGCTACTTTGTGAGACTATTCAAATAAACAAAGTTTTTTTCATTAATAATTCTATGGATACGGCACTATGAATAAAAAAATCTAAGACTGGGAAATTCATGCTGTTCTGTGTAGTGCCTCAAGTTTTATAGACGTAGGTCAAATGAGTTAACTCATGGTTGATAACGTGATACAAGCAGCAGACTTTATTTATATAGGATGATATCCAATGATGAAGATATCACTCTAACTATATTCAAAGTCATTTATTTATATACCAGGAAAAAAATGAATATATTGTAAGCTACTCAAAACCATTAAGTGGCACATCCTTGCAAAAATACACTACAACTGCTACTACTACTGTTACTACCCACTATATTATTATTAGAGTGCATTTATGGAACTGCTTACTTATGAAAAGATTAGTCCCAATGATGATTAATAAACATTAAGCCACTTTAAAAAGCAGAAAAATGTTAACAGAATTTGAAAGATGGCTATTAATAATAAAAGTACCAAACTGCAAGTAAAGGGGCAAATTTAAATATAATAATAATAAGAGAACCATTTCCATAAGAGATGGAAAGCAGTGGAAAGTTTGGAGTAAGAGAGACCCAGCTGCTTGACTCAACTAAATTTATTGATTTGGAGAAGTTACTAAACTTCTCTGATTGGAGTTGCCTCATTTTTATCTATGCTAAGAACTAAATCTATCTCCCATAGATTTGTTGTGTGGATTCATTTGTGTATGTACTTACTCTTTAGAACACCTATCTGCTATTTAAATGATTAAATTGTACTAGATGTCTAATGAATACTGTTTTATTTTATTAGTAGTAAAAAGTCATCATCCTTGCAAATAAAATAGAAACAAAGGAATGAATGTCCAAATGGATGGACATGTTTACTAAATGAAATAAAACATAAAATAGCTGGTATGTTATCTGGATTATAATACTCTCCAAATACTACTTCTCTTTTCCCTTCTTCAATTCCCTTTATGTATCATATTAGAACTAACAGTGTCATTGCAGATACTTCTTGACTTTTGACAAAGTTTGTTACACAATCACACCCAACTGAATATGACAGTTTTACTGGCACGAATATCAACTGTCTGTATCACTTAGCTGTATGCCACTTCCCCCTCATGCTGACCAAGAAGGCCAAAGACCAATACAGGGGGCTGGAAAAATATAGACCTAGACTCACTACATAACTGAATTTTGGAATAAATAAAAAATATAGAGTTCATAAGCAGCTGATAGTTTTCTACATATCTGAGTGTATTATAAAGATTATAGAAATTCTAGAAGGCACATGACATGCAGTTATGCTCTCAGAATGGAAACATAAAGATTGTACAAGTGGTGGTCCAGAGAGTACCTCAGTTATAAATATTTTAGCTACTATTAATGAGTGTGAGCATTTGCTCATATTTGGTATGAAACATAAATAAATGGGTTGCTACTTTAAGGACAAATAATTATTTAAACTGATGTGGTTTGAATGAGAAATAACCTATAATCTACCCATATATTAGGTAATCTATAGGGCATAGAAAAGAGGAATGGATGAGAAAGCAATGTAAAGTACAAATTGCTTAAAAATCTGCTATGTAATTTCACTACCTTTTTTGTAATTTTTTGATTTTAGAGAAGGAGAGGAAGGGAGGGAGGGATGGGAGAAGTGGGGGGGGGTAGATAGAAAGAGAGAGAGAGATCAATTTGTCGTTCCAGTCATTGATGCATGCATTGGTTGTTTCTTGTATGTGTCCTGACTGGGGATTGAACCCACAAAGTGCTTATGGAAATAAATGTGATGCTTTGAATCTGAACATTCCTTAACACTACTTCAGTACTTCATACTACTTTTTAAAGCTAGAGATATGAGATGTAGACATTAGTGAGATCAGCAAAATTATTTATGGAATGAGGAAAATTTAAGGAACAGATGAAAGATTAATTAATTTAGTCTGAGGAGAGACAAGTAGTCTATAAAGAGATTCAGTTTTTAAAAGGGTAAAGGTAATTTCAGGAGTAATGAGTGAAAACACTTGCATATTAGATCATTGAGTAACAGAAGTTGAAGTCCTACCATGACATAAGAAGGCAGAGGTTTAAATCAGTATTTTCTCAAGGCAACAAATCAAATCATATTTATCAGAATGAGACTGAAAGAAGCAGAAAATTTAGCTTTTAGAATCATTTGTGTAAGTTCTACTTATATATTTCATAATAGAAAATAATGAAAATAAGTTTTAGAACAGAAAGTTAAGAGAAAAAGGAGAAGAATGACTTATCACTGAAAACAGCAGGATTTTTATTTCAGTATGAATATATAGAGTCTGTCCTGAAAGAGTCCAGCCATTGTTAATATAATGATGGTTTGCGCAACATTGATGTAACCTGGCAGCCAAGGAGAGTGGACTAGAAGGTGCATGATGAGTTCACTGTACTAGTCAGTGGGAGCGGTAGATGCCATTGAGTATGTGTACTGTGTGGCCACTGCATTCAAAATGACTGAGCCAAAAAACTGTAAGAGACATCCTTTATGAGTGGGCATGTTGACATGATAAGGCTGACAATTATAACTGCCCATAGCTGCAGCCTTCTGAGTCATCCAAATAGTTTCTGAGGAGGAATGTTCAAACTTAATGCAAAATATGATGCAGATTCGTTGCTCTACTCAGTCAGGCATTCTGAATGTAAGAGCCACATAGTACACATGCTCACTCAATAGCATCTACCACACCCACTGACTAGTACAGTGAAGTCATCATTGTTCACACATGCACGTTCCAGTCCACTCCCCTTGGCTGCCAGGTTACATTGACATTGCACAAACAGTTCTTACTTTTCTTCATATAACTAACTCAGAATTGATATATAGCATTACTCAGTCTAGATCTGTTAAATGTAGAAAGAAATAATTTTATAAGGGCCTAGGAATAAGTCACTGACAAATGGAAGGTATAGAAGAGGACAATTTCAAGAAATATTTTAAATTTGAAGTAATAGAGCTAGTAAGGAGATTTTAACAGGGAGGACAAGAAAGGCAGAGGCAAATATCAATGATGATCCTTTTTGGCTTTGTGCCTGGCCTAGTCTGTTGTACTGAAAATGCAATCATGAAAGGAACCACATTTGGGGGTTGGAGTTTGAGGTGCCTATGAGGCTTTAGTCTTCATTCAGGACTGTTGAATATTTAGAAATCTGCTGTGTATTGTGAAAGATGACTTCTATCTCACCTGACTTCCACTGATCTCCACAACCTCTCTCCACAGTTCTTGATTCATAATTGACATAAAATATTTGATTTATGAAATATTGAATCTATAGTTAGGTGTCAAAGGAAAACCTCTTCAGCCTTTTTATTTTCCTTGGAGCACTTGAAGAAGCCTATTTTCTCCAATAAAATCTCAGGATCAGTAAATGATAGTTTAAAATGTTTATATGAGTATATGTCCTCAGGGCATATTATACATGGTTGGGTAAGTTAATTTATGACAACACAATACAACTGTCTGAATCATTATTGTTTAGAGATGAACTGTACATCACCAACCAAATGCTTTCCTAATTTGACCAGCTTACTAAGATTCGAGGTGCATTCTAATATGAATTGCCAAAAAGAGAAAATTCAGCTGAATATGATTTGCATTTAAAATGTTTCTATCACAGCATATCTCATAAATATATAACTAATCGCTTCCCAACTTTTAGAGTCTAAAGCTTAACATTTTAGACACTGCCATCAGGCTTAAAATTTCCTACCAAGATAATTTCAGAATTGAACCCACAGGTAAAATACATTTATTACCTTCTGCCAGAACAACATTTTTTTCATTTCATAAATATGTTTACAAACCACATTTGCTGATGTAATATTCACCTTCATAAAATAATCAAAAAGTTATTGTGGAGTAAAACGGGTCAATAATGGCTGCATGAAGTTCACACAACCCTGTCAGTCGCCTTAAGCCATGTGTTAAGCAGCAGGTTCTGTATACAACCCATATTTATTTCAAGTGACAGGTCTCCATCTCAACTACACTAGAAACCAATCATGGATATTAGGAACATAAAGAAACAGGAGCAAGCACATGACAGGATGTGGAGCCAAGCAAACATTTATTCTTTGTATTTTATTCTGTGCCACAATGGCTAGCTACATGCCATAGCTGTTCATGACATTTGAGAAATCTCAGGATCTGCGAAGTTGGAGTAACTTGAGTTTTACAAAGGTAAACACTTGAGACAAAATCTTAAATCCCATACAGCCAAATTACTTTGAAGGTGAAACCAATCAATCAGAAAATTTATCTCACCTCATTTACCAAAGCTTATTTGGCATTCTTTAAAGTCTCCAGCATCTTTTCATGATTATAAAAGTAGTAAGATTCCTGTGACTCCCCAAATAACTCTATTTTCAGTAGTTTTACCCCACAGGCCTGGATAAACTTGCTAATCTCAGAGATCCAGGACAAATTAGGTGGACCACCTCATTGTATGTAATTCATCCCATGGAACCCCAAACCCTGCAGTTGCCCCTACTCCCATCAGAACTCCTCAGACCCACCTCAGTCCACACCTCCACCTCAGTTCCCAGAGAGGGTCCAGCTGGGACAGCAGCTCTGCATGCTCCACTAAGCACTATTTGAAAGGAGTTAAACCTAAGCTCTGTCTTTCACAGCAAAAGACACCAGAATTTGTCCTCTCATAATGGCTACATTCTCTTAACATAGCCCTATAACTGGGGAAAAGCAATGGGGTAATGCAAAGTAGGCCACCAACACAATGCTTTACCCTTGTCCATACAGGTTCTGGGAAGTGTTTTTCTGGTTTATATAACTGATCAGCACAGTTAGAAGCAAAATCTAAATGAGAATTCCTGAGAGCAAGCAGTCTTCCTGAACCGTCACTGATAAGACAAGTGCACAACGGAAACCAGATTGAATAACTTGACTGAAATGCATGGGCTATATGATTTTGAAAGTTTTCCTTATAAAAGGGGGGAATACTGACTTAATCACAGATCAAAACTATTGGGGGAGAAATATCAGGACCATGCTTGCCTTTTTTTCCTTCATTATCTCTATTTTTAACAGCTCTATTGAATTTTAAAATATTTCATCTTTTAATAGGTACAGCATGCTTAATTTATCATAGTTTGTGAAAAAATATAGGTCACTCATCAGAATTTAATTTGCAAGGAAAGAAAAGATGTGGGGTAAACTATTTCTCATTTTTTATGTTAGAGATTTAAAGTACTGGGCTGGCCAAGAAGTTTGTTCATTTTTTCCCCATAAGATAGCTCTTGCAGCATTTAGGTGTCTTTAACTTCATTTGAAACAATTTTGTTAGATTGTATTGTGACAGCTGTAACACCAGCATGGATTTAAAAAAAATGTTACAACTGGTGAATTTTTTGTAGCCTCTTTATATTGAAGATGAAAGAAAATAAGCAACATTTTTAGCATATTACAGTTTATTATTTCAAGAAAGATAGAAAAACAACTGAATCTCAAAAGAAGATTTGTGCAGTGAATGGAGAAAGTGCTGTGACTGATTAAATGTATCAAAAGTGGTTTGCAAAGTTTTTAAAAAATATATTTTATTGATTATGCTGTTACAGTTGTCCCATTCCCCTCCTTCATTTCTCTCCATCCTGTATACCCTCCTCATATTTCCCCCCTTTAGTTCATGTTCATGTGTCATAAGTTCTTTAGCTTCTACATTTCCCACACTACTTTTTCCCTCTCCCTGTCTATTTTCTCCCCACCATCTATGCTACTTATTCTCTGTACCTTCCCTGCCCCTCCTCCTCACACTCCTTTGTTGCTAACCTTCCATGTGATCTCTATTTCTGTGTCTCTGCTCCTGATCTAGCTTTCAGCTTAGTTTGCTTTTGTTTTAGGTGCAGTTGTTAATAACTTGGAGTTTTCTGTCCTTTTACTGTTCATATTTTTTATCTTCCTTTTCTTAGATAAGTCCCTTTAACATTTCATAGAATAAGGGCTTGGTGATGATGAACTCCTTGAACTTGACCTTATCTGAGAAGCACTTCATCTGCCCTTCCATTCTAAATGAAAGCTTTGCTGGATAGAGCAATCTTGGGTGTACGTCCTTGCCTTTCATGACTTGGAATACTTATTTCCAGCCCCTTCTTGCCTGCAAGGTCTCTTTTGAGAAGTCGCCTGACAGTCTAATGGGAACTCCTTTGCAGGTGACTGTCCCCTTATCTCTTGCTGCTTCTAGAATTCTCTCCTTCATTTTACTCTTGGCTAATGTAATGATGATGTGCCTTGGTGTGTTCCTCCTTGGGTCCACCTTCTTTGGGACTCTCTGAGCTTCCTGGACTTCCTGGAAGCCTATTTCCTTTGTCAGATTGGGGAAGTTCTCTTTTATTATTTGTTCAAATAACTTTTCTACTTGTTGCTCTTCCTCTTCCCCTTCTGGTATCCCTATAATTTGGATGTTGGAACATTTAAAGATGTCCTGGAGGTTCCTAAGCCTCTCCTCATTTTTAAGAAATTCTTGTTTCTACATTCTTTTCTGTTTTGGTTATTTCTTTCTTCCTTCTGGTCCACTCCATTCATTTGAGTCCTTCCCATCACTATTGGTTCTCTGTGCATTTTCCTTCATTTCACTTAGTGTAGTCTTCATTTTTTCCCCTAATTTGCAAACAAAATCAACCAGTTCTGTGAGCATCCTGATTACCAGTACTTTGAACTGTGTATCTGATAGGTTGGCTATGTCTTGGTCGCTTAAAAATATTGGCTCTGGGCCTTTGAGTTGTTCTTCTGTTTGAGCCATTTTTGGGTGAAAGGGTCTGGTCGTGCCGGTTATGTAGTGAGGGGCAGAGTCTTAGGTGTTCACCAGGGCGGGGAAATCCATGTTGCTGGCACTGTGTTGTGATGCTGTATGTAGGGGCAGGGTCAGAAAGGAAATAATGGCGCTTGCTCAGCTATCTCTCAGATTTCAGTTGACTCTGCCACTTCCCACAAGCAAATTGGGCCCTTCTGGTGCTGATTCCTGGATGGGTGGGCTTGTGTAAGTTCTAGGACCCTGTGGGTCTCTCCAAGGAACTCTCCTGTGAGGCTGGCAGTCTCTCCTGGCATCTCAACCCCCGCAAGTTTTTTCAATTGGTGCTTTTAGGCTTTATTTCCCTTTGCTGGGGCCCTAGGTTGCGTGGTCTCTCTTGCTGCTCATTTTTGGCCTGGTTTATCTGTGCGCGAATGTATATCCAAGGTCAGCTAACTGCCTGGAGTGCCTCACTGGGTCTGCTCGTTTCCTCCCTGCACCCAGATCTGCCAACCACAGCTTTTCCTGCCACTACCCCTCTCCACTGGCCACCGACTCCACCCCTCTTACCGGTCTGGATGAATGGTTCATTGTTGTTGGACTTCGATACAGTTCAATTTTCTGTCTGGTCTGGTTGTGTTTTTGTTTCTAAATCTTTGTTGTCCTTAAGTTTGGTTGTGCAAGGAGGCACAGTGTCTCCACCTACAGCTCCATCTTGGCCAGAAGTCCTCTGGTTTGTGAAGTTTCATGCTGGAGATTTCTTGCTGGACAATTCTTTGCAGTCAGGTAGACCAATTGAAGTTGATAGTGATTAAATTGAGACACTAAAGAGAACAATCAATGTTACACCATGCAGGAGATAGCCAACGTATTCAAATATCCAAATCAATAGTTATTGGTGAAAATTAAGAATGTGTGTTTTATTTTGTGGAACAAACTAAATGGACTTTTGGCCAACACAGTAACAGCAGGAAGTCTAGTTGCTTTCTAGATGTGTTAGAAATGACTTTACTGATTGACTACTTCAACAGATCTTCTACATTTCATTATTTTTAGCGGGTGTTTTTTATTTTTTCTTGTTGTGCACAATAGATTTAGAACAGAAATTTAATCTTACAAAATTTGTAAACTTGTTTGAATAAATGGTTTTCTACTAATGTGGTTAATTAATGGTTTTAATGTTCAGTGCTCTGAAGTACCACTCCATTACCATTACCCTTAATCCCCAAATAGCCTTTACATGTCAAATGTTTAACTGCTGAACTAATTTATAGCTAACTATCTAGGATTTTTGAGTCAATAAAAATATAGAGAGCTATATTACATAAGATTTTAAGATAACATATTTAAGATTAAATCTAAAGAAATTGTGAAATTGACCTTTAACCCTTATTTGAAGTAGATTACTGTTATTAACTATATTTAGTTACCTAGTCTAATTGTGGTATTGAGGTACCTAAAAATAATTACTTCTTAATACATTTTACCATCATTTAGTTTGCTGGCATTATTTATAATAGTTCATGATTTACTGAATTTTCAATTTCAATGCTTTGTATTTTCCTTTTGAAAACCTGCATATCATTGTGAAACTAGCCTCTCGAAATATAACTGGTATTAAGTGTTCTGAATTAGTGCAAACAAATAGGCCAAATGGTTTAGAAGGTTAAGGTTACCTTATTCTGAGGGACTTGGAATGGAGGTACACTTTTTCTGAAGTCATCACCATGAATTATCAGCTAATATACTATCAAAGAATATAAGAAACCCATTCAATTGGCCTTCAAAGACTTTCAGATCCAAGCAGCTTGCAAATGTATTCAAATAAAAATCAATGAAAAAAAATGAAAAAACAATGACATGCAATGTCAAGTTTCTAGTCAGTCTGCAAACTGTCATTTAGTTGACTCTCTCAGCACCAGCTGTAACCCAATTAAATTCAACAGTGCACAGGTGTTCACAGGAATGACTAACACAAAGCATACTTCCCTTTAGGGCTCTTAAAAATTAGAGTTCTTTAATTTCCATACACCATCAAAACCAAAACCAAACAATAAAATATTGGGGAAAAAAGAAAGTAAATACAGCAGGAGAAAAACACAATCAGCATGAGCTATAACCCAATTAAGCTGAATAGCACTCAGGATTTTGCAAGAGCACACTCGCTCCAAATTTTACCAACACAAATCAACTTTCTCTAATACGTCGTAAGATTGATGATGGGTATCCATATGTCTTCATGTTACTTTGAGATGAGAGTTTTCTGAATCTTGGTTTTTAGAAGTGTATTTTGTTGTAAATGTAATGTAGTGAAAGTAAATATATAATTTTATCTAAATATTCCACAATGGGCAATTCACTTTAAAACTACCTGTTTTAGTTCTGCAAGGGGCACTCAACATAGGTTTCAATTTTTACTGATATTCTTTGATTTTTATGCATGATGCAGAAAATACTCATTTTATTTATGAAAGAATCCAACTACATGGGGTATCTCCCTAACTCTGATAAATTATTTTAAACTCAAGATTCAAGATTTTAAAATGATCTAGTTAACTAGACAGGTTCCAATCACATATTATTTAATGTCCATTTAGAATACTGATAATATAACTAAATACAATATTAATTTATTTTAATTCAGAAAGTCAAGGCTGTCAGACCTATCCATGATTTAAGTTTGCTGGGCAGGAATAATTCTGTACTCATTTTAATTTAAAAAAATGCAAAATTTTCACTCCGTTGGTTTGCAAAGTGCGATTGCAAACCACCAGCCTCCATGGCACCCAAACAATATCTAGACTTGCATACTCTCTCACCCCATCTCAGACTGGCTGAATCAAATAGTCCGGGCGTGAGGCTTAGCAATCTCTTGATTGCTTTGAATGAGACCTCCAGGTGACTGAATTTAAGAACCTTTCCTTGGTGGCTGCTGTGACTCAGCTGGTCGGAGCATCGTGCTGTAAACTGAAAGGTTGCAGATTGGTCCCTGGTTGGGAGGTAACCAATGAATGTTTGTCTCCCTCTGTCTCTCTCCCTCCCTTACCCTCTCTCTAAAATCGATAAGCATGTCCTTGGGTGAGGATAAAAAAAGTAAATATAAAAGAACCACTGGTCTATTCTATTTCTGCCTCTTAATATACCACAAAATTGTGGCAAACTCCTATTTCTACCATTTTGATCTATGGAATAAGACAGAACACATCAAATTATTGCCATTTTCTACCCTCCCCCATACAAATGACTAAATCTAAACACATCATTTCTAATATTCCACATTTTTAACTGCTAGCAAAAGTGTGCTTGCTTCACATATAATGATTAATTAATGATGAAATTGGACTAATGTGACTTCAAGAGAAAAAATCAAAGAGATTATATAATTATTTGAAACATGACTGTTATACACAGAAATATAAGCACCTAAAGGATCCAATGAAATAATTCTCATCAATGTGAACGCACTGATTTAATATAATGTATATGAAGTTATGTATAACATATACATATGCTAGCATTAGGCACAACCATATTTATATAGGCAACTACTTGACCTATGTCACCACCAATATGCCCAAAGAGAATGCTCTGAACCAACACCATGCCTGGTGGGGTGTGCCAGGGGAATCTGAGTTCTGACTGTGTGGAACTTAGAGCATTGTGGCGACCATCAGTCATATACAAGATCAGTCAGGTAGCAGATCAGTCAAAAGCATTTGATCCACCAACACAGTTTCAAAAAAAATGTATATAGTAAATGTATGTAAATATATTTCTGCTTTGAAAAGAGCTGAGTGAATTTCCTGAATAAACCCCATGAAGGACTGTGAGACACACTTCCACAGCTAAAGATGATAGCTGAAGATGGGCAAGAATTCATTTATTTTCAACTCCCATATGAGACAGTGCTTTCAGAAATTTTAAATGAATCTCAGATAATTAGTGAAGAAAATTGCAGATGGAATTTAGGAAATACACAAGATGATACCAAGGCATATTCCTACAATTTTAATTGATAAAAGCGTACTTTGAGCAGATGTCATAAACTGCAATTAGTGCTTTGTTCTCTGAAATTTTAATTCATAGAACAATCCTAAGTTTATTTGCCAAAATAAAATTATTAAGCATCTTTCATGTTTATTTAATTGGCTAATAAATGTATATAAATAATTAATTCTTAGTAATATCATTTTAAGTGATGTAGTTAAAAATGAACACACTGATATATTGTTTATGAGCAAAAAAGATGTAAGTTAGCATCTATTTTTAGGTCCACCTTTAAATCACAATTAACCTATAAATTAAATTCTTGTGTTTTTGTTTTCACATTATCATGTCAGAGACACCTAATAGGTCTAAAATGATTAATATCTTAATATTAGCAGTAGTAAGTTAATCTCTAAAGTATCTTACTTGTCCCAATATTAGTGTTTCCATGGATACATACATACTTAAATTAAAAAAATAAATAAACCTTAAAATTTTAAGAAAGGAGAGAACAACTACACCACATTTTTCAGACCATAAGATGCACCTAGGTTGTAGAGGAGGAAAACAGAAAAAAAATTTGAAGCAAAAAATATGGTAAAATATTTAGTAACATAAATAACATAATATTTCACCAATGTAAATGTAAACAGAACTCAACAGCAGCATTAACAACCATTATTCCTCCCAAATAGGGTGTGTGTGTGTCTTACAGTCTGAAAAATATGGTAACTGGTGACATATTATGCAATGAATAATTATTTAAAATAAAGAACCTCTAAAAAATTCTTCACAGGCTTTTAGTATGCTGATTCAGAGAAACAGTTAAGTTATCATATGTATTTTCTCCACATTCATTTTTGATACCTACAGATGTATGTTAATATGAGTTTATGTATCCTATACTAAAAAAATGTATAACTCTGATATTTGATGTGAAATGCCTATAAAAATTATAATGATCAGGCAGAGAAGAACTTAATGGAGTTGCAAAAGGTTCAGAAAACAGCCAACCTAGCTATACTACATCAGAGAAGATATATGTTTTAAAAATATAAACAGTACAGCCTTGGCTGGTGTGGCTCAGTAGATTGAGCACCAACCTGTGAACCAAAGGGTCACTGGTTTGATTCCCAGTCAGATCACATGTCTGGGTTGCAGGCCAGGTCCCCAGTAGGGGGTGTGCAAGAGGAAATCGCACATGAATGTTTCCCTCTCTTTCTCCCTCTCTTCCCCCCTATCTAAAAATAAACTCTTTTAAAAATTATATAAACTTTAAACAATTATAAAAATTATATAAATGGTACATCATTAAATAGGAACTTGATCACTATATCTCTTCTAACAGAAAACTACTTCTACTAGTTTGAGGGTTTCTAAAAAGTAAAGTTAATGCAAGTGAATAAAATTATTTTATACTGTGGATAATTAATTCATGTTTGCATCTGGTAAATAAACACATGTTAAAGATTTTTTTTCCTTACTTAGTTTAAAAGCCATGTTACTTTTGATTAACTACAAAGGAACGAAGGATGTAAATTAAAGCACCTTAATTGCTCATCATAGAATAACCACAAGGCAATTTCACATTTATTTAGATATAAGTGCACAGCTTTAAAATAACACCTTTAAAGTAAGTCATCTCTTCATCACTGATACAGAATCGTGTGCTGCAGATCCTACCCATTTTGGTCACGCTCTTACTCTTTTCATCATCTGCTGCCCGTCTAGACGAACGGTGGTGCATCGTATAAATACCTGTGTACATGTTGGTACTGTTTGCCATTGCTTAAAGGAAAAACTCTACTGTCTTCCCTACTTAATCCATCTTCATCTCCATTCCCCTGCAAATCACCTGACAACTGTTGTGCAGGTGCTTGTTTCAGTAAATTTTAGACATACAGATTGTCATTATCACTATGAGATGAAAATATTTAGTACTATGTTTAAACAGCTTTTGGGAGAACACAAAAATTTACGGAGGGACTACTACTTTGTTTCAAAAGCCATCTTAATGTCTGCGCACTCTCATAAAGTGGCACTTGTATTATTTATGGAAGCATTTTGTTGGCACATGCCCACATTTATTCACTTTTAAAGTTGTGGGTATAGGCAAACAAACATAGAGGAGACTTTCTTAAAAGACAATTTCTTTTTTTTTCTTTTCCTCACCTGAGGATATGCTTATTGATTTCAGAGAGAGGGGAAGGGAAGGAGAGAAACATTGATGTGAGCGAGAAATGCTGATCGGCTGCCTCTTGTATGTGCCCCAACTGGGAGCAAACCCACAACCTACGCATGTGCCCTGACCACAAATTTAACCCACAACCTTTCAGTTTAAGGGACGATGATCCAACAAAGTTAATGGGCTTTAGCCAACCAGGGAAAATATAATTTCTTAAGAGATATTTCTTTTTTGGCATTGTAGAAGAGGTATCATTTCTTAAAAATTGTATACATTTAAGCAAAGTATTTACCAAAGCAATTTTGAATGAGTAAAATCTATTTTAACACTTATGAATACAATATATCATTGATTAGGAATTTAGTAACAAATTACTAAGAAATGCTGATCATTTGATTTTTGTTTGGAGGATTATTTTAAGTAACCTTTTCTTTAAACTATAATTTAGCATAGATATACATATAATTCTACCATCAATGTATATTCATTAAAAATTTACTGTATGATGAGATCTGACTTCAGTACATTGATGAAAAGAGGTTCAATTATGTGCACTAAACACAATTTCAAGCTGTTCTGACAACTAAACTAAAAGAAAATTATTAAAAATAATAAAAATGCCTAGAGCGCAAGAAATATGTAACACTAGAGAATTAAAGATGACCACTAAGAACTGAGATAATCCTTGAAATAAAGATAGAATTTAAAAAATTAATAATTGGGAATGAAGCAGCAAGTAGGAAAACAGACATGTGTAATGAGTAATGAGCAGGCTACTTTGAAGTGAAAATTGATATAAAGGGTTATTAGATGAGGAAACTTTGAATGGAAACTGTAACAATGGGAGATTAACCCAATAGTGTTCTATAACTGAATGTCCAATGGGGAGACTGGTAGTGAATGAGGAACAAGACTTGGGGGAAGAAATGGGAGCCTATTATAATACTTCAGGATTAATGAGCTTCTGAACTCGTAAGAAGTTTGGGAAGGAATGAATAGGTGAAAAGGTCCTGTGCAAGTAGGATTCAAGGATGTTCGAGGTTGACTCAATATGAGAGAGAGGGAGCATTCGATGATAGCACAGAGTCCAAAAAGGTAACTGAAAGAATATACCTGCAGAGATAATACCAGGACTCAATAAGTCTGTATTAAATTGAGACAGTTTTAATGCACATAGAACCTATAAATAAAACCAGTCATCATGTTTCTCAGACTTATATTTATATATGCACTTAGATTCCATCATGCACCAAATACTAGGTTCTGAGAATGAAATATATATATATATATATATATATATATATATGCTAATATACATATTAGCATTGTTTTCACGGAGTTCACAGTCTAATGATAAAAAATCAGAGATATTAGCAACTACTTATATTACAATAAGTACTCTATTACAAATATATGTGAAGTGCTATGAGAATCCAGAAATTAATGACTTAGAAAGTAATATTTAGTACCTTGTATTTTTCTAAGTCACATATGTCAGTTCTAGACCCTACAGAAGTAAGAATATGTAAAATGAATATAAAATAAATAATATATTATAGTCCCATTTATTAATCTAATAAATATTAGATTAATATCAATCAATTAATATTAATCTAATATTAGGTGTGGATAATACTAATACATGAAAATGCTAAAGAATAATAATGTATAGAAAGAAAACTAATCAATAAAATAAAATTCTATAAGCCTTCACCTTTTTAGGTATTCACAGAAAAAAATTTAGGGTATTAAATGTATTTCAAACACATTATTTAAAATTTCCCAGACAGATTTTTGAAGAAAATATGAACTAAGATTTGTTTTTTGAAAATATAAACAAAAATTGAAAAACAGCTAGACTAAGAGAAAAGATAGGAGACTCAAATGAAATTATAAATGAAAGAGGAGACATTATAACTGATATATCATAAAACTACAAAGAACCATAAGATACTGCTATAAAAAATGATGTGCCAACAAATTAGATAACATACAACCTACCAAGACTGGATTATAAAAGAGAGAGAGAGAGAGAGAGAGGTAAAGTCTGAACAGGGGAATAAGTAAAGAGATTGAATCAGTGC
This sequence comes from Carollia perspicillata, assembly GCA_004027735.1. Classification (NCBI taxonomy): domain Eukaryota; kingdom Metazoa; phylum Chordata; class Mammalia; order Chiroptera; family Phyllostomidae; genus Carollia; species Carollia perspicillata. The sequence goes on from PVKM010001929.1 coordinate 28,703, forward strand.
TCAAACTCTCCAATGAAGGGAACCCCAGGACCAGGCAGTTTCACAACTGACTTCCACCAAGCATTTAAAAAAAATAACACCAATTCCATCTCAAACTACTTCAAAAAACTGAAGATAGAAGGAATAACTTCCATACTAGTTTTTACAAAGCCAGATTTATCCTGATACCAAAGCAGACAAGAAAACTATAAGAAAAGAAAACTACAGGGCAATATCCATGGTGTAAATGCAAACATCTTCAACTAAATGTTAGCAAACAGAATTCAACAGCACATTGAAAGGATCATACACCGTGATCAAGTAGGATTTATCTTGGAGAGGGTTCAGTATTTGCAAATCAATATATGTGATTCACCATAACAGAATGAAGGATATAAAGCACATGATCACCACAATAGATGTGGAAATAGCATTTGAAGAAAATTCAACATTCTTCATGATAAAATCTCTCAACCAATCAGTCAGAGAAGGAATGTATCTCATCGTAATTAAGGCCATACATGAAGACCACAGCTAACATCTCGTGCAGTGAAAAGCTAAAAGCTTTTCCTTCACAATCAGTAATAAGACAAAAATACCCATTCTCACCACCTTTACTTAAAACAGTATTATAAGTCCTAGCCGAAGCAATTGAGTAAAAAAAAGAAATAAAAGTCATCCAAATTAGAAAGAATTTAAATTGCCTGTTAGCAAATGACATAATATTTTGTATTAAAACCCCTAAATATTCACTAAAAATCTATTAGAACTAGTAAATGAATGCAGTAAAATTGCAGCATGCAAAATCAATGTACAAAATTTAAGTTGTGTTTTTACATACTTACTATGAACCCTGAACATTGTGAAAGAGAAATTAAGAAGATAATACCATTTTTTATAGCATCAAAAATAATAAAATACCTAGCAATAAATTTAGCCAAAGAGGTAAAAGATCTCACACTGAAAAAAAAATATTAATGAAAGAAATTGAAGAAGAAACAAATAAATAGAAAGGTATTTCATGCTTATGGATTTGAAAAATTATTAGTGTTAAAATGCCCATACCCCAAAGATATTACATATTCAATACAATGCCTATCAAAATTTAACTGCATTTTTCACAGAAATTGAAAAAAAAATCTTGACTTTTACATGGAAAGACAACGGACCACAAATACCCAAAACAAATGAGCAAAGAGAACAAAGCTGGAGTCATCACACATCCTGATTTCAAAATATAGAGCTATAGTAATCAAAACTATGGTACCAGAATAAAATCAGACATGTATGTCATGGACCAAAATAGAGAGACCAGAGAATCTAGGAGGTGATGGACATGTTTATGGTCTTGGTGGTGGTGATGACTTTATATAAGTGTATACCTGTGCTCCAAATTCATTGAATTGTGTATATTAAATATGTATAGAATTTTACATGTCAGTTATTTCTCAAAAATGTTATAACATATACATAAAATTATTATTAATATTTAAAAAAACCACCAATCAAAAAGAATACATTCACCTCTATGTTCACAGTAGTTTTATTTACCATAGCCAAGATCTGGAAACAGCCCAAGTAGCTGAGTGCACAAAAAAGCTATGGTGCATTTATACGATGGAATACTACCTGGCTGCAAAAAAGAAGGAACTCTTACCCTTCATGACACCATGGGTGGACCTAGAGAATATTATGCTAAGCAAAATAAACCAGTCAGAGGAAGAGAAGTAACATATGATCTCAGATATGTGTGGAAACTAATGAACAAAATACAGCGATGAACAAAATAAAACCAGAGGCATGGATACACAGAACAGACTAACAGTCTCAAAGGGAAGGGGTTGGCGGTACTGGAGGGAGGAAACTAGCCAAAGAGCATATATGCATGTATGCATAGCCATGAACCCAGACAACAGTGTGGTGAAGGCCAGGGGGCAGGGAATTGGGGCTGGGTGGAGGGAGCAAAAGGTAGAAAATGGGGGATGTCTGCAATAGTGTCAATAATAAAAATAATAATATATTTAAAAAAATAATACATTTACACTTCAACAGTATAACTTGTTTTTCTAAAATTAGTTGTATCTTTAAACAGAGGCTTTCAACATACATGGCTTCCTATGTAAGCTAAAATATAATATTTCATAATTTGACATCTTTTAAAATGCTTAGCATATAAGTGATGACCAAACTATTTTTTTTTGAGTGTTCAAAATGTTTTACAGTTAAGTTGTCTCCTTATTTAGACTTTAGGACTACAGGCTTAAGCCCTAATTTTTAAACTGTTTTAGTTGGAGATCATTTCAGGTTTCATACAATTTGTAAAAATAAGAAAGTAAATCCATATAATTTTACCCAAATTCATCCATTGTTAACATTTTGCACCATTTGCTTCACATCTCTCTCTGTATGTATCTACATTTGTGTGTGTCTGTGTATGTGTAAATGTACACATTTTTCTGAACCATTTTAGAGTAAATTCCATATATCAAACTTTTTCATTCCTATATACTAAATTCTTAATATGTATTTCCAAACAAAAGCACTGTCTTACATAATCAGAGTTTACTTATGAACTTCAAGAAATTTAACATTAAAATATTTTTACTTAATTATCCATATTCATACTTTATAAATATTCTTAATATTGTCCTTTATAATATTTTTCCTATACAGGATCCACCCCAGATTTAAGCACTGCATTTATTCTCTTAAATCTCCTTTAATCTGGAATGTTTTTTTCAGTCTTTCTTTTTCTTTCATGATATTGACATTTTTTGAAGAATTCCATGCTTTGCTCCTTTTGTTTTGTTTCCTTGGAGTTTGTTTCCTCGGATTAAGTACAGGGCACAAACCCTCAGGCAGACCACTGTAAGAGCGGCTGTGTGCTTCTTTAGGGGGTCGCACCCTGAAGCAAACAAAGCCTGCCTGCTCTCACTAGTGATACCTGGTCAGGGTATTATTCTCCAGCTTCTCCAGTCAAGAGCTATATTTTTTCTTTTACAAACATATTAGTAATCTGTTGTAACACACTTTAATATAAAGTTTCTCATCAAAATGTCTCCCTAGATTTAGCATCTGTGGATGATCCTTGCCCCTGACCAATCTTTATTATGATGGTTGCAAAATGATGCTTTTTTCCAACTCTAACAGCCTCAACATTTATCGACTGATACTCTGTTTCAAGAAAAGACCTTCCTTTTTTCACACACATGTATTTGTTAATGTATCTGTCCATCTGTTCATAATCTCTTTATTTTCGGCACTCATTAATGCTATTGTTTAGCAATTCATTATTCATTATTCTCCTTAATTATCTGAGGATTAATTTATTTCAGATTTGACCAGTGGGAGCTCCTTCAAGATGTCTCCTGTGTACTTTTCATCACTCTCATCATTTTGTTAACACTTCTTTGTGCTTTTGGCATAAAAAGATTTTCTGGGCTTATTTGGGGCTTTTGCTGCACCAGTCGTATGATGAGCCATTCCTTAGAGGGGTCCTAGGTCCTTTCACTGGGGACAGTACATAAAAAACAGGATCAAGGCACTAAATATGCTCATTGCTACTGGGTGTCAGAGTTTAGATATCTGCTCATTGAAGCAGCCGAGAAGCACGTATGTATATATACACGTGCATGTACTTATGTATATTGTCCATACATAATCAAACACACACATACGTTTGTGGGCATTATATATATATAAAGTCAGAAGTCACCAGTTCTCACTGATCACTTTAGTTCCAGCCTATCTCAGGAGGTCTTTCCTTGCTCCTCCATTCTCTATTTGTATCTCCCTTACTCCAAAACACATAAAATAATCTCAGGATTTCAGAATTGTTTTGTCAATACCACTGAAATAAGCAAATCATCTAAAAAAGTTTATTTATTTATCTTATGTGTTCATGAGAACAAAGGACATATAGTGAAATCCAAAGTTACAAGTTACTTAGATTAGGCTTTTCTTTCTTTCAAGTTTTTTTCTTCAGGTTTCTTATGCTATTTGTATGAATACAGTTGTGTTCATTCGTTTATAGTTGGGTTCAGTTTTACATTGTCATTTACTTTCCTTTTTAAAAGATTATCTCTTGAACATATAGAACGTTAGCCTCCATGCAACTACACAGAAAAGCACGGGCGGTGCCGCCCCTCCCCCACTCCTCCTGCTCTATAGGCCACCCCCTCCCTGTACAAGCTCAACACTCGTGCTGCTTCTTATTCAAGTAAGCAGGTATGTGCACATTTTTACTTCCTCTTTTTTATGTGAAAGCTAAGATATACTCTCTTTTGCACTTTGCTTTTTTACTTAAGATCACCTCTTGGAAAATAACTCCATATCAGTTCTCAAATATCTTCCTTAATCTTTTTTTTACAGATGCACAAAACACCATTATATGCATTTACCATAATTTATCCAACTAATATCCTACATTTGGATATTTTAGCAATGTCCAATATTTTAGAACTACAAACAATGTTACAACAAATAACTCTGTATTTATGATTTGTGTGCTATTGGACATTTATCTTCAGGATGTATTACTGGAACTGGAATTGCTGGAATGAAAGATAAATGCCCATTGATTTTCTTGGACATGGCCAAATTCCCATCCACGGGATTTTATCATGTTTCATTTCCACCTGTAATGTGTGAGAATGCTTGTTTCCCCACAGTTTTTCCAAGAGTGTATTTTAAATTTTTGAAATTATTCCAACGTTATGGCAAAACTCAGCATAGTTTTAGTTTTCATTTCTCTTATTATGAGTAAAGTTGAACCTCTTTTCACATATTTAAGAACAATTCTGAAATCATTTTCAGAAAAATCATCTATTTATATCTTCTGTAAATATTTTCTTCCAGATTTTTATTTGCATTTTGACTTTAGTTAGAGTGCATTTTGCCATGAAAATGTTTCTATACCTGTCTAGTGTAATTTATCCATCTTTAATTTTAATGCATCTAAATATTGAGTCAATTTAGAAAGCACTTCCCTACACTCAAGTTATACAGAAACACACTCTTGTTTTCTTCTAAAATGTATGTTTTCATTGTTCTCTATTTTTGGTTTCTTCTTGTGTATGGTGTGAGAGCTGTAAGTAATTTTACTTTATTTCAAATGACAAACTTTTAACCTAAAAGCATTTATTTAAAACAAGATGTTTGATTATTTCAAATCATTTCAGAAATGCATTTGAAAAATATACCTTGAGCCCTGGCTGACGTAGCTAAGTGGATTGAACACTGGCCTGCGAACCAAAGGATCGAGGTTTGATTCCCAGTCAGGGCACATGCCTAGGTTGCAGGCCAGTTCCCAGTGGGGGATACACAAGAGGCAACCACACATTGATATTTCTCTCCCTCTCTCCTTCTCTTCCCCTCTAAAGATAAATAAATAAAATCTTAAAAAAAAGAAAAATATACCTTGATATCATATTGCATTTTAATCTCATGATATAAAAAAATGAAAACATTAATTTACTGGTGTGTTTCTTTAAAGACTCTAATTGTTTCCTGTTACTTTAACGGTTTTCCAAAATGTATGATTACTTATCAGAAATACATTTCTACCAACCATGACCTCATTCAGCCAAACTACAAGTATTTTATAGATCAAGGTGTTATGTTTTCTATCTACCAGTAAAGACCTAGTTTAATATCATTTATTTTCAGTGACTCATTGGGATCCTCTCCAACAAAAGAATAAATTAACCAACAATATTTAAGACAAGCATCTATTATGTAGCAGTTGGAAACTTGAACAAAATTTTACATTAGCTACAGAAACTACGTCAGGAATAGGTTCCTACTGTGAGCCAAAGCTGTTTCTTTTTAACAAAAACTGCATGTTTCCTCACCGACCCTACACATCATTTCTATAGAAGTCTCAGGATTTTAAAATTGAGTCTAATACTGAGACCTATCGAAGGGAGAAATATGCTGTGCTTGGTGCCTAATAGTTATCTCTGGATATATCAATAATTTCCTATAACATAATGAAAGAAATATTCAGGCTTTACTTCTTTATCTTCTCCTTATGTATTTTAGTCTTGACCCTCCTCTTCAAATAGGAACATATAAAGTGTACTGGTGATCCGCCAACTGTGTCCTGTACAGAACAAGTTGGTAAATATTTTAGGTGTTAGTAAGCCATATTTTTTTGTTGTTGTGACTCCTCAACTCTGTAGCTGTTATGCAACAGCAGCTGTAGTTTGTCCTAAAGAATATGATTTAACATTTCTCCTGAGCCCTTTTAAAGTCTTGCTGCTATTGACATCATAGAATAGTTCCAATGAAATATAATTTATTGAAATCAAATAATAAATTCAAAGAAAGTGCTTTGATGTCCAGGTGTTTAAAAGGAGTAATATCTTCATAGCTACAAATAAATATCTCACATTTGGTAACACATTGTTATAATTTACTAACATTAACCTTAAGATCGCCCTACAATAAAGCCCGAGATGACATTAAAGAAATGGTTACAGAAGCATGACATTTTACTGAAGGGTACCTTGGGTTAAGACTGTCTTTAAGAAACTTAACATACAATTACCATCTTATTGGCTTTTGCACTTATACATCATAATTGAATATCCTACGTCATTTGCAACTGAACTAAATGTTTGAGCCCTGGGAGGGAGGTGGCTTATAAGATTTTCTTTCTTATTCGACTAAATAAATCAACTATATTTTTTCCAACATGAATTTGTATAAAGTTCCAATGGTAAGCAATAAAAGTCTTAAAACAAAAGTCCAAAAAGCTTCAATTTATGCCTGCATGTCAGCAAGGCAAACTGATACTTTCCCTAGTTATCTTCTGAAGCTTTAATTATTCTCACTTTTCTGAGGATCCAAATCCTGATATAGGTTGTTCATTAATATACCAGGACTCCAACGTAATGGGAAGGTTTTCTGGAAACAGATTCAGCATTCTACGACTTCATACTGACAAATGGTCTCACTGCTGTACTTTGCAGTGATGCTCATAATGGTTTGTCTCTTCCTCAGAGTGGAAAGGTTCAAATTCAGATATTGCTATTCATCAGAATCATTACCCTCCATGCAGAGGACTTAATAAATTACCTCCTTCACTTTTTTTTATTCGGTTTTATGAACCTATTACAGGAAGCTAACTAAGTGAATTTAAATGTAGTTTTTGAATGTTAGCCATTATCAGAGGTGACTCCTATAAGTTTTATACATGATCAGTTGATGCTGTTAATACCATAGTATGTCTATTTTAAAAATTAAAATATTCATATACTAAAAAAGTTTTAAAAGTTTTTTAAAGAAATGGAATTGATAAAGAGGAAAGGATATATGGTATCAGAAGAGAAAACAATAATTTGCAATGTATTATTAGAAATGGTAAATTCAGCTCAACCAAGATGCACCTTATTTTGGAACTGACTCTATTTTTTTCTGTAGTGAGAGAAGGTCATGTGATATAGGTATTCGGAAGAGAAAAACAAATCACAATCTTCTGCTGATGTACTGTGGCATGAGGTTATACTAGCTATTGTTAAAATTGGGTTTATTATAAATTTAGAAGATTAGAGGAGTAAACATCTAGTACATGGTAATTATATTTTTTCAAAGTTTTATACTGGAATAAGAAAGGATGCTCCAACTTGTTTAATAGAAAACCAAGGTCTTGACATATATAGAAACCTAATTTTACTTTTAATCAAGAGAGCTCAATAGATTAAAACCATATAAATAGACAGAAATATGTGAAAGGTACCACAGTTTTTCTTTTTCACCTCACCTGAGGTCATTCTTTCATTGCTTCTAGACAGAGAGGAAGGGAGAGAAAAAAAGGGGAGAAACATTGATTGATTGCCTTATGTATGCACCTAGACAAGGGACTGTATGCAGGCAAACCCAGGATCAAACCCACAAGCTAGGTGTGTGCCCTGACAGGAATTCAAACCCACAGACTTTCAGATATGGGAAGCTCCAACCACCTGAGCCACACTGACCAGAGCATGTACCACAGTTTTTATCCACTCATCTATTGATGGGCACTTGGGCTGCTTCCAAATCTTGCCTATTGTAAATAACACTACAACAAATATAGGGGTGCATATATTCTTCTGAGTTAGTGTTTTGAACTTCAGATATATTCCCAGAAATGGAATCACTGAGTCATAAGGCAGCTCAATTTCTAATTTTTGAGGTATCTCCATACTGCTTTCTACAGTGGCTGCATCAAGCTTCATTCTCACCAGTAGTGCACAAGGATTCCCTTTTCTCCACATCCTTGTCTTCACTTGTTGTTTGTGAATTTTTGACAATAACCATTCTGAAATGTGTGAGGTAATAGCTCGTTGTGGTTTCAATTTGCATCATCCTGATGATTAGTGATGTTGAACATCTTTCCATATGCTTATTGGCCATCTGTATATCATCTTTAAAGAAGTGCCTATTTCAAGTCCTCTGCCAATTTTTTAATTGATTTGCTTGTTCTTGGTGTTGAGTTTTACATTTACACAATGAAATACTACTCAACCATAAAAAAAAGAAAGCTTTACCCTTTGCGACAGCATGGATTGACCTGGAGAGCTTTATGCTAAATGAAATAAGCCAGGCAGAGAAAAATAAGTACCATATAATTTTACTCATATGTGAAATCTAATGAACATAATAAACTAACAAACAAAATAAAAACAGACTCATAAAGAACAGTCTGACAGCTGAGGAGAAGAGTTGGGGTGTTGGGTGAAAATGGTGAAGAGGTTAAGCAAAAGAAAAAAAAACCCTCACAGATGCAGACAATAGTATGGTGATTATCAGAGAGAAATAGGGGTGGGGACAGGTAGAGGAGGGTAGAGGGTGTAAAAATGGTGATGGCAGGAGACTTGACTTGGGGGTGGTAAACACATAATACAATATACAAATGATATATTATAGAATTGTACACCTGAATCCTATATAATTCTTTTAAGCAATGTCAGCCCAATAGACTTAATTTAAAATAAAGAAGAAAGAAAAGAAAAGAAGTATACCAAAGGTAATTTGGCAATATTAACTGAAGTTATCTGTTTTCGGAAACACTTTGATTTATTCTAGAAAACTTAGTGGAAACAAATAAACCTGTACCTCCTTCAGGGGAAAGTACAACTAGTCCTTATATTCACATATTCTGTATGTTTTTAAAGCTGTCCTGGCCTTTTATGTACCTTCGCTCCTCTTCTTAAAAAACAAAAACAAAAACACTCTTGGAATCAGAAGGGATAGTTTTAAGGCTTATGATAGAAAGTTTTATCGTTTTGGTCACAGGTAGCCTTCTCTTCTAATTTACAGAAAAGATTGCATAATATGAGATTGCACTGTTTTTTTAATCTATGAGGTTATAAATATTTGGAACAAGAGATTGTCAAGAATGAAAATTATTAACTGTTAACAAGTAAAAGAAATGATACAGTTGGATTTTGGTACGATTTGAGCTCTGGTTCCTACATGTCTTAATTTTCTGGTGTGTTTTAGAACACAAAGTAAAATATGCATTATATTTCATGATATTTCCTTGAATGTAGCAATTTATATACTTAGGTCTACCAATATTACTTAATGACATATTCAATAACTGGAAAAAATTTTCAACTATATTTAATGTTGGTTTACCCTGTAGTAGAATTAACTTGGCTATTTAATATTTTCTATCCCAAATTGGTAAGTCATGTTTAACAGTGCACTTATAGAATACATGGTCTAAATGGGTAATGAACTAAACATGTAATGCCAATTTTAAGAAAGCACAATAGTTTAATATTTTTAGAAGTAATTTTTCAGTAATCCAAAATATAAAAACTACTGAATAAATTAGACAATATGAGGTAGTTTTGACCTGGGTATATCTATCTAATTTACAGAGTTTCTCTCATTGATGGCAAATCTTTCATCTGGTTACTAAATCATTAACTCAAACATTTATGAACAAACAACTTTAACTACTTTGTGGAAGATATACAGGAAAAACTATTTAAAGAACTTCAAGGAACTTAAAGCCTGGAATTATTTATTATTCTGAAGACTGTCAACTGATGCTCGTTAGCACAAATCCCATGCCAACAGGAGTCCCCAGTTTGGGGTACAGTGAAGAAGAAAATGTTATCCAGTGCGAAACAGCTCAATTGTGATATAACATGGCTGTGAAAACAGCACAACTGTGGAACAGCTTAATTTAGATACAGTGCTGCACAAAACAGCCCAGCAGGCCCCTCTCCAGCTAGACAGCTCTTCTCTGCTTGATGAGCTGATCCCTTCTGTTCTTCAAGACACCTTTAGTATTTCTGTGCAGCCAAGGAGACACAGACTTCAGTCTTCCAAGGGAAAGTGTGCTCAGAGAGCTAGTGTGTAGCTGGCTTATAGGCACAAAAAGCCCCCGGTGCCTGATTGGCCCATTATCATGCAGATGAGAACTCCAAATGCTTGCAGTTTGATTGGTCCAAAAGGCAATGTTCTGATTGGTCAGAATAGAGCCAGTCTTTTCATAGCTGTGTAGCTCCAGTTGGAGGGGAAAGCCCCAATCCTCTTGGTTGATATAGGATTCCAGGAACTCCGTCATAAGGGCTGGCTCAGATGGCAGAGCCAGCAGGCAGTTCAGTTTAGAGGCAGGCAGTTCAGGTCCAGCTTCTCTGTGAAGTGAAGTTTGATGACAGCCTTTGTACAAAAATGGCTGCCAGGCTCTTTTATAAAACTTGAGCCCAGTTAGCCACCAGTAGGCCTTCTTAGTAAATGTCTTTTGTTCCTCAGGTTCACAAGACAAATATAACAAAGAAGGAATTTCTTTAAAAAA
>PVKM010001929.1:39579-70768 GCA_004027735.1 Carollia perspicillata
AAGGAAAGGAAAGGAAAGGAAAGGAAAGGAAAGGAAAGGAAAGGAAAGGAAAGGAAGAAAGAAGGGAGGGAGGGAGGGAGGAAGGAAGGGAATTGCTGGAAACAAAAAGCAACCTATCACAGAAGGCTTCTGTATTTTCCCACTACGGCAGGGATAATGAGTCATCTCCTTATATGTAGTAACTTTTCATGCTACTTTGTCATTTCTAGAATTAGTTGATTCTACATTTGTGTATAGTGACAAATAGGCTGAATTCCCAACAGAGAAAACTCTTTAATTCTGAAAGAATAGGAGCCAACTTTATACTTGAAGAAGGGAAATTTTTTTGAACTTTACAATCATTCTCTTTTTTTCTCTTCAGTATAGGAATGGTTAAAGTAAATGAAATCACTACAAAGAGAAAACATTTACTGATAAATACTTGAACAGTGAAAGTGTATGGCGATTCTGAAGCCTGGAGATAATGGAGGAGGTGAATTAAATGCCCTGGCCCCTCAAAAAGGAAGCATGATAAAGCTTTCATTATATGCATGTATCTTATGTGTTTAAAAAGAGAAACAACTAAAATAGATGCTTTTAGGCTGTATAAAAATGTGTAAATCTGCCAAAGATTCCAGAAACAACATTAAACTAGTAAAGGCAAAACAGGAAAGAAAAAAAATATGTTACACATTTAACAAGTCTGTTGTTTTGAACATTATGGTCTTCCTGCTGTTATATTTGCTAAAGGGCTTAGAACTACTATTAAGTAGGAGCCAAAAATCATAGCACAGACCAAATGGAGCATATTACTCTGAGTAAATATTTGAGAACATTGAATTTAATATTAGCTGCTGCCAAACAAGAGCAAACCTCAGTATAAGTTATGGATCTGACCACGTGCTTATCTTAAGAGTTCTAGTTATATCATCTGATATCCTGGGGAGAAAAATCGAAGAGAATGGGGGAAAATGAAACAAAATTACTTCATGCAAGCTAGGAAATTATTTCCTTAAAATTCACCGACCCATAGAAAAGCAATATCATTATTTTTACCCAATATCTAAACAAGAAAATTACACATACTGCATTTATTCCCGTATAATTTATATAATATCAGAGGCTAAGAATAGATGCCATCCAAGCCAACTAAAAAAGTAAGACACATTTGCTATTCAAAACATTTCTTGAAACCATGCTAGACTTGCCAGGTCTTGCTTTAGAATGTCTGCCACACACATGGCTCTTTATAAATTATACACAACAAATGCTACTTAATGACCAGTTCCAGGTAATGCCCACCGACAGAATAATAGATGGGCTAGATGGTGTGCATGTTATTCAAGGACATCCTACACTTGAGAAAATCTAATAACCAAAGTGTGATGGCTGGGAAATTTTGAGAGAGAGAAACTGTTGCTAGTGGAAGGTGAAGATGAAAACCATGGTACAGTAGTAACATGTTCTCTGGAAAAGACAAAATTATAAGGGAGCAGAAACTATAACCAGCCCCCCCCCCAAAAAAAAAAAGTCTACTGGTACAGAGAAAAAAGAGCAAACATAAAAAAGAGGAGATTTTTTAAAAAGACTGGAGAAAGAAAGAATAATCTCAACAATTGCTTAGGTTCCAGTTCTATTGCCAAGTCACTTGTATCTTAGAGAAAAACTTTTCTCCCTTTAGCAAGAAACTTTAATAAGTCTCATCCTTACAACCTAATAATACATATGGTTTCCATTTTTACTTTTTTCTAAATTATGGTTACTACAAATCAACCTGTTAAGTTAAAGCATGATTTTCAACTGCAAAATCAATGCAAAAGCAAACAAAAAATACAACTTGTATTTGGTAACCATACAATTTATTGTAGTCTTGGTCGTGGGTACTGAAATGATATTTTATATAGTATGAAATAAAGCAAATGTTGTCAATAAGAACCAGGACACTCAGCATGAGAAAAAGGAGATGCAGATATTGTTCAGTAAGATCATGTAAAGACCCTGTAATTCAAATTTGAACTGAAGTAGTATGAACTTAGGGTTCAGCACATATGTATATATCTTCTATTTTTATTCACCCAAGAGGCCAAGAATCAGGAAATATAGGAGAATCTATTAAAAGAGATTTAATAAACATATCAAACAATTTCAATGGGCTCTATTTTGTTCCTGGTTTAATGCACTTTGAAAAGAAAATGAGTATTTGAGAAATGTGGATCCTGACTATGTGGCGATATTATAGAGTTATGGCTAATTATTCTTTGTGCAACCGTAGTATTACATTTTTTAGAGAATCTCACTCTTCTAGAAATATACACAAAATATTTATAGATAAATAATATACTGTCAGCATCTGATTCAAAAGACTTAGTAGGTGAATAGTTGGGAATTTATAAAAAATATTATTGGCAATGAATTGGTAACTGTTAAAAAGGTGATGCATACATGGGAATTTATTATACTATCTTTCTAATGTTTATCTATTTTAAAAATTTATATGCAATATTGCTAAACTAATCAATTGCCAGGAAATTTCAGGAATGTAACTATTTAAAGCTTTTTCAAAAATACTCAGTATCCTGTGGATGGAACAGCACCAGACTAACTGAAGATATGCACATCTATCTACAGAAACAAATAAATAATTCATACAAAAAAGAAACAAAGATGGCAAATTATGACTATAGGTCAGGGGTGTCACACTCATTTTTACCAGGGGCCATACCAGCCTTGTGGTTGCCTTCAAAGGGCCAAATATAATTTCAAGTCCTTAACAGTTAAGGAGTAGTTACATTTATACAGTATAAAATTATTTCAGCCCTTTGAAGGCAACTTTGAGGCTGATGTGGCCCCCAGTGAAAATGAGTTTGACACCTCTGCTGTAGGTATTCCCAACTTTATATAAACCAGTTATACCAGTGCTATATCCACTGGGAACATGCAATGGGTGAGGCTCTGGTATACACTGGGTGATGCTCTTGTGGCTAAAACATGCACCTGTCTTCAGGACATTAATTACCTATGTTGACTGGATTCTTAGGTTCATGGAGCTCCCACTCCCCCATCAAAAAATAGCCTTATGCAAAAATGATTGACATGCAGTAGGCACTCCAAAATGCTCTTCAGATGAATTAAGGAAAAAAAATGTTTCAAATAAGTATCTTACCAAACTAACATTCCTTTATGACTTACTAAATTTAAGATTTGTTTAATAAATGTATGCATTTAGCCCTGGCTGGTGTAGCTCAGTGGACTGAGCACAGGCTTGCGAGCCAAAGCATCACCGGTTTGATTCCCAGTCAGAGCATATGCCTGGGTCACAGGCATATCCCCAGTATGGGATGCGCTAGAGGCAACCATACACTGATGTTTCACTCTCTCTCTTTCTCCCTCCCTTCCCCATCTCTCTAAAATAAATAAATAAAAATCTTTAAAAATAAAATAAAAATTAAATGTATGCATTTAAATGTATGCAAATCAGCTATAAATAGTCTTAGCCTGCTCAAGTAAACCAAAACACATTGGCCACCTAGTTGTCATCATTTACAGTACCGGGAGGATTCTTTTTTGTGAGATTGAGAATTATACTACTAATGTTCTCTGTATCTTTTATAAAATCAAAATCCTTGATTTTGGAAGGTCAAGGGAGATCAAGGGAGATACACAGGAGGGAAAACTGAGAATAAACAGTGATAGCTGATTATATTCGTATTCACAACTTTATGAAAAATATTGGGACATTCATAATTTTATGATAAATATAAAACTTTATGATGAATATTGGGACATTTTGGGAATATGTAATGAATAATAGAAAATAATTAATCCTTTGACAAAAGACAGGTAACATGAATTATGGATCTTCCATACTAGAAGAAGGAAGACCTAATAAAATATTTTAAGATATTAATGCAGCAATTTCTGTTAAAAAACTCCTCAGACAAAATGTGAAAATAAATTTCTCATACAACATCATACAGTTGAGATGATATTAAATGGAATCATTGGTGCACTTTTCTTTTTGAGTAACCAATAATATTTAGTAGCAGGAATTCCTACAGGCTGCCAATCCCAGCAACGCTCCCTTTCCAATAAAGTGAACAATAGCCAAGCTTTGGCGACAGTGCCTTTGGTTCCTAAATCATGAGTGAAAAAAGTGAAGAGGAATGTGGTCAATGATATTGTGATACGTTTGCATGGTGACAGATTACTAATACTAGTGAGGTACCGCATTGTAAGGTACAAAGGTATCAAATCACTGTGTCGTACACCTGAAACTATTGCAACTAATATAATATTGTGTATCAACTATATTTAATAAAAGTTAAAATATTAAAGAACCCTGAATTAGTGTCCTCAGATCTTCCTGTTCCTGCTAATATATTCTTTATTCTATTTGTTGCCACTATCAATAAATCTTCCACTCTCATAAGTATCAGTGGCAACATGCTCTAACTTGATCATCTTTTTAGGGTTCCAGTCCTGTTTTTTCTTTCTCCACAAGGTCTTCCAGCTCTCTCTTACTTTCCTCCATCTCCCTGGCTACTATGGTAGTGAAGATTCTACTCATTGCTCACCTCAATAATAGCCCATCTCTGTCAAAAAATAATTAATTTAACTAAAATTTAAAAGTTTCTGCCATTGAACTTGCTCTGTTTTCTTGTCCTTCCAGTGCATTTTTCTCTCTGCCCCAGGAAGTTTCATCCTAGAATAAAATTCTCATTATGTCCCTTTTCCTGATTATTTGTGCTAGACCATAAAATTTAGGGTGGGGCAAAAGTGGGTTTACAGCTATATGGAAGAAAAATAATATAATAATTAACAAATAATACACAACTAAACTCCGTGTTTTGTGTACTCGACTGTAAACCTTCTTTCGCCCCGCCCTGCACATCAAAACTCCTAAGCCTTTTAAGATTTCATCAATGCCTTAATATATATTTTGGTACAGTTAATGATAAGAATAAGTAATTTCCACTTAAGCTAATAAAATGTATGTGTAAAATATTAGTTTCCTGCCTATTATCTGCTTGACTCTCAGTTAAGACCACTCCCCCTGCATCCCAGATAAGATTTGATGTCACTTGTCCAAATTATGCTTTTTAAGATCTTGCTTAAATACCAGTCATCTTGAGAAAAATTAAAAAATCTCATCCACTCCAAGCTTAGCTTTTTATCTTAACTCAGTCCACAGTCACGCTAAGTCCATCTTCTTGGTATAGTCAAAAACCCCAGCACATATATAACCCCCTCCATCCTACGAGACAGGACTCTCAACTATAGGTAACAGAAAATCAGCTTAACCTAGCTTTCAACAGGCAGAAATGTGTTGGCTTTAATAATTGAGATGTCAATGGACAGGTTAAGCTGAAAACAGTGTGTTACATACTAACATTTTCTCTCTCCCGTTCCCTCTCTCCATCTCCCATTCTCCACCTACCCCCGTCTCTCTCTCTTCATCCAGGTTTATGTCATGATACTTCTTCTAAATCAATGAAAGTTTTGGCAGTTATGAACAATGATACAAACATGTGAATGCAGATTTTGGTGGACATACATTTCAACTCATTTGGGTAAATACCAAGGAGGGCTATCATTGAATCATATGGGAACAGAATGTTTAGTTTTGTAAATACATACATACATACATACATACATACATACATACACACACACACAAAGAAAGAAAGAAAGAAAAGAAAACCCTTGCCAGTATTTAATTTTTTCATTGCAATGAAAAACATTGCAATGCTTTTCAGCTATGTACAATAACAATTTATATACCTGATTACTTTAGCTTTTTTTCTGGAAAGATTACCAACACTTTTAAATTAACAATGTTGCTCCTTTAAAAATAGGCTTAGAAAGGTAACGTTTTAAAAATAAACACAGCACAATGATAATACAATTTTCCAAACAAAGATCAGTACTGATTTCTTAGACCGAATAACTGATGCTATGCATTAATAGTAAAAGGTGCGATTGTTAAACTGTGAGAAAGATGACGCGGCATGAGGAGTCAGCCACTTGAGAGGCAACTCACCTAAACAAAATTTACTGAGAATCTACCAGGTGCCAAGCACTCTTCTGGCCATTGGAGACCAGAAGTGAGTCAGTCGTAAGGTGTCCCTGTACTCTCACAACTGACCAACTGACGTAGTAACAGGATGGGAGGGTGGACTACAATCAAACATACTATACAACCAAGTAGTATTAAATGCTATGTTGAAAAAGTAAGCAGTGTATCCGAAGAGGATGAGAGAAAGTTACTTCAGACTGAGTAGTCAGGGAACTTCCCACAGAGACAAGAATGAAGGGAGAGAAGGAGCTAAGGTGAAGGTGGGGAAGTGGCATTCCAGATGGAAGCCGCAGCCAATGCAAAAGCAGCACTTGGCTTCTAACAGCGACCGACACATGTATAATGCAAAGCCTGCTACCTATTAAAACGGCAGGATATCGTGTTGTTTTAGAACAGTTTTCTGTTCATTCATTTTTGAAATTTATTTTTTGTTGCTATTCAGTTATAGTTGCCCCATTTCCCCCCACTACTCTATTGTGCCCTACCCACTCCCACCTCCCACATTCAGTAATTGTTAATGTATATTTAAAGTGGCTTATGAGGCATTGTTATTAATAATACACTCATACAACACAATTGAAAATAAGCAGGATATCAGACCTCATAACTGAGTTAAGGATGGGGTGACAAAAGTCCAATTCATTACATTGCTCTATCTTGATCAATAATTATTCATTGAAAACAATGTCTATGTTAAGATAACCATATTGCCAATAAATATTTTCAACAATCCAAGGGAATAATCAGGAAAAATAGCTACCAGGAAGGAATATTGCATTTATAAAATTTAAACAGTTCCAATTGATTTCAGTGCTCAGAGGCTACACAATTAATTGGTATTTTCCATTTAAGTTTGACACATATTTATTGCCCATAAACATTTAAAAAGTCTGTTTGATTACATGAGACCTCTTCCTATTGAATAATCACATCAAGTATTTGATTTATCTTTACAATTCATTTATTTTGAGCACACTAATTTCACTCCTCAATAATAATTCAATTTGATTATTTAAAACATAATTACATATTTAAATACTTTTACTTTTCCTTGTATTTATTTTCCCTAGTATTCCTGATATTATGTTTACTTTTTATGTAGTTTCTCCAAGTAGCAGCTTTACTGTTGTTCAAAAAATTCTAAATCCCTTGGAATAACTCATAAAAGGAAACTGTTTCTTCCTCTTGTTTTATTTTCTGGGCTCTAAATTTTTTGGTCAAAAGCAAACAAACTAAAAATTTAAAAAATTCTATAAATGACTAAAATATTTCATTTTCTAATAAATGATTTTTATATTTGACACCATGGTGAGTTTTTCAATATTCTACACTACTTATAAGCCATGTCCATTATCACACATGCTATTATATTACCACTACTTTTCTTTCCTTCACTAGAAACTGGAGAAAACCATTAATATTATGTTCTAAAATATGGAGTTTGGATATTTATGTGTCATAATGATTATGCTGATTATTCTAATAACATATAGCAAAGTTTCTAAACTTCAACCTTTCACATGTCACCTTTGAGTACTAAAACATAGTAGTACCTAATATTTACTTTTACATTTCTTAAAATAAACTGTATTTTAACTTATGTATTTGGGAAGGGAGTCTCATTTTACTATCATAAATGGAAAATCAGAAGAGTTTGAAGTAAATAAGCTACAGTCACAAAAGAAAAATACCATGAGAACAAAGCAGTATTATTAACTTTTAGGTAGAACCTGTTGCCTGGTAAATATCTTAATTTTGTGCCTGTCTTCTCTCTTTGTTCAAGTAGAAGACAATGTGTTACAGTGTTAAAGAAAAATCATCTCCAAACTGAGAGTTGTCAGCAGAATGATAGGTCTGAAGAAATGTTATATGTTGTAAAATATAAATATATATAATCTCCCTCTGTAAATCAATGTGCACGACCAGAGCAGCCACAATCACCTCTGCTACAATCCAGGTTACTGATTCCACACTCAGTGCATAATGGCATAGAGATTAATGCCACAGAAATTCACTTCATCTTCAGAAAATGTGTTTTATAAAGTGCTAAATCATTACCGTTTGGGTTTATTTTCACTATTTTGCCCAAAGGCTTTTCTGACAAAAAAATCAATTTGTACTAATTTTCTAAGCAGAAGGAAGAAGTTTAGCTAAGGGAGAACAAGCTATGAAGTAGGTAAAGTGGACTTTTATTTTAGTTAATGAGAAAAAGTTTTAATTCCTAGTTAAATAAAATTAAGTTTTTTAAAAAAATATTTATTTGGCACACACTATGTTCCAAGTGTTTTTCAGGTGCTAAAATGGAGGACAAAGAAACTTCCAAAAGAGAAACGGGTTGATCTTCATTATTTGTGTTCATCTTTACTACCAAGTAGGCAACAGTAAACATTTTACTATGTATTTGTAAAAATTATGGGAACTTGTTAACTTAAAAAACCTGTTCAGGCTTTGGTTTCTTCATCTGGAAATGAGTATGATATTATTAACTATCTTACATGAGATAGTTGCTATGAGAACTAAAAATGTCAACATGTGTGAAATGCATAGGATGGTGATTGACAGTTACTCTTCATAAGTTTTAGTTATTTCTATTACATTTTTCTTTTCTTTCTTTTAAATTATTTATTTATTTATTTTTAGAGAGAAGGGAAGGGAGGAAGAGAGGAAGAAAGTTTTAGGTGTGATTGCCTCTTCTGCGCCCCATACTGGGGACCAGGCCTGCAAACCAGAAATGTGCCCTGACTGGGAATTGAACCGGCAACCTTTAAGTTTGCAGGCTGGAACTCAATTCACTGAGCTACACCAGCCAGGGCAGGGCTATTATATTTTTCTTTTTATCCTTATTTTTCTCTCACTGCAGGAATAAAAACTTTTAAATGTTAAAAATAAAAATATCTTGATATTTAATAGATATTTTACACTGAATTGCTCAGAACAGTTGTGGCTATATATCATATTTAAAATATTGCCCTGGCTGGTGTAGTTTAGTGGATTGAGCATGAGCCTATAAACCAAAGGGTAGCTGGTTCAATTCCCAATCAGGGCACATGCCTGGGTTGCGGGTCAGGTCCCCAAATTGGGGTGTATGAGAGGCAACCACATATTGATGTTTCTCTCCCACTCTTTCTCCTTTCCCCTCTCTCTAAAAATAAATATATAAAATCTTAAAACAAAACAATTTAACTTTAAAAATAAAATATTATAATAGTTCCCCATTTTTCCTCTTTTAGATATTAAGTTTTTATTTAGTTTTTTTCACCTAATAATCAGGTTATCTCTAAAATCAAGTACATTAAGTTATAACATTTCTCCTTATGTATACGATACTTAAAAAATTAAGTTTATATATTTTATGTTTCCCTTTCACAATAGACATTACTTAGGGATTTAAATTTTGAAGACATTTGGGATTAATATGGGTCAATACAGATTTGAAAGCAGGCATTATATTCCACATCAGTTTGAATTCTGACTCTAATTTTATGTATTTTACAATACTTGCTCTAAGCTACTTACTCCAAGACTTAGTTCCTCATCTGTAAAATGGGACACTGTCGTTCACCCTGCAAAAAGCTTGTGGGGAATATCAAAGAAGACATCATACTGAGGTCAGTTAATGGTATAATAAGTATTAGATATATTTATTAATGAATTAAACAAAAGTGAATATATTAATTGGTAAAGTTTATGACATTTTCTTTCTCCAGAAATACATTCAATATATCTTCAGATAAACTTATGTAATGAAGTTTTCAATCATTTGATTTTAAGACTACTGACTTTTATGCAGTGAAACAGGTGAATGTTGATTGAAATGCATATCTGTTTCACTAAGTAGATTTAACTGTATTCTTGCTTCTGATCCTGTGCCCCCTCCTACATTTATATATGAGAGTAATTAATATAGAGACAAAAAATATTAAAAATAATTTGAAAGAGGCATACAATGCCAAAAGCTCAAGTAAAAAGCTTTATAATTTCCCCAAGTAAAAGAAATGTACTCAGTGACTGTAATTATATTCTAAATGCATATTCTAAATATTAAAGTGCACTTTCGCTTATATTCAATTTTTTTCTCTACTGAAAAACATTAAAGCTACTTTTAAAATTAATTGAACTTAGTTATATTCTGAAACTAATAATTAGAACTTTTTATAAAACCAAAGCTCTTTATAGTTCCAAGCATATCACCTTATATTGGCTTTATTCAATCCATAGTTCAGAAAAGCAAAACCATATAATTAATCAGTGCAATTTTGTTTTCCATTCTCCATGGTGCCCTTTTGTAGCTTTCAATTATAGAGAGAAAATTATGAAAATAAAATAAAACCCAAGTTACCCTAGAAAGCAATGATCTGAAAACAAAGTCAAAGGACTGAAATCATTTCAATAAACTTTGTAAATGTTGAGAGTAAAAGAGTAGAAGACAACAGAATGAAATCAAAGCTCAGCCCTCTGAGACAGGGGGAGCAAATTTACCATCCTACTCTACAAGTCATTTAATATTTTCATTAAAGTGGAAAAACTTAGCAGGAGTTTCAATTATATTCATTATGCCCAGGAGACCAACTTTTGAAACTAGGCCAACAGATCCTGACTAAGTGATAAAACCTAAATGA
The DNA here is from genome assembly GCA_004027735.1 of Carollia perspicillata. Taxonomy (NCBI): domain Eukaryota; kingdom Metazoa; phylum Chordata; class Mammalia; order Chiroptera; family Phyllostomidae; genus Carollia; species Carollia perspicillata. The sequence continues at coordinate 50,254 of PVKM010001929.1, forward strand.
TTTTTTATCTTAATTGTACATTATTAAAGCTAGACAGAAATACTTTAAGAAATTTAAACTGATAGAGTGCTATTAAACTGAGTTTTCACAAATTCATATTCTGGTACCAACTGTGAATCAATATAGCAATTCCTGTGTACAAAATAAAACAGATAATGCAAAACCAGAAACACGAGGTACACAGAACTAACAAGGAAACAGATGCATACATACACTGTACATGCTTCATCACATTAGGACATGAAAATGTTATGATTCTTTATGATACCTTATCAAGGTAGCATAGAAAAGAGTACATATAATTTGATGATTTACCAAATTAATGGCATTTTAAGATGGAAATTTTCTCTTTCATATGAACAATTTTATGACCCCAATAAGAACTGGACTTTTAAAAATTTAAAAATCATAATCCCTAAACAAATATCGTCATACATATTCTTCTTGTAGGTTCCATTAGATGACTATTAATTTTTATAAATTAGCACCTAATCATCCTTCATGAAACTATATCCCAATTTCCCTCTGAAGGGAAACAGTCTTCTTTACATTTAATTCCACACCTTCAGTAAAATTCACTCATATTTCCTCAGGACTTAACCACAGTGATCGGTTTCTTGCTGTGTATCTGTCCTACTAACACCAGAAGTATATCATAAGTTTTTTGCTGTAGATTCTAGGGGAGAAGAAAGTGGTATCTTTCTTTGCACTGCAATCTGAGAGCATGTGGGGTGTGATGATCACTGCTTCCAAGTTGTTCCTGTGCAAAGCCAGACTGGAGTCAAACACACACACACAAAAAACACTAAAACATGAAGAGATGCAAAAAATTGAGAGTTCACTTTATTTCTAATTCCAGCTACCTGGATTGAGCACTACTCGTCACCTTCACTCTAATAAGCAACAATGAGTTGGCTTTTCTTTGACTTACAAGAAGAGGAAGGAGAAGGAGGAGGAGGAGAAGAAGTAAGAGAAGATTCAAAAACGAAGATGCATAAATGATAAAAAATAAAGAGAGGTCTCAAAAGGAATCTTTTAAATTAATTAATTCATGCATCCATTCATTTAATATTTATTATATTTCTGGAAATATGCCAGTCTTTAAAGCTGATTTTCAATCCATTTTTAATGATTTTTTAATCTTTCATTTAATCTTTTTCTCCTTCCTGGACACAAATCCTTCTTAAGGCAAACATGTATTTAACTGATATAATAATATTTCACTCTCTTGTACCAAGATATTTTTAGCACTAAGATAGAATTCTATAGTTAGACTATTTATAGAAAATATGTAGATAAATATTATTGCTCATTAATTATATCTGATACACTGACTGCACAGAAAAGACAACCTACCTAGATGTGTCATCACATTTAAAAACTTATTTAAAACAGCAAAACACTTAAATCATAATCTTAATATTGATATAATACTTCAAAAATGATCAGCTAGAATACTTAAAAAATGATAATTATAATAGTTATTATGGCATAATAAACAAATTATTTGATAAAGCATGGACTGTGGGATAATACCTGGGTTTATATAAATTTCAGGTGTACAAATCTATAATACATCATCTGTACATTGTATTGTATGATAACCATTTCAAGTCAAGTATTTTGTCACCATTAAATCAATTTCTAGCTCTAAAAATTATGTTATATAACTTTGTTAAGTTTCTTAACCTGCTTTGACACATTTCCTTATTTGAAAAGTGAAGGAGGCCTACCTAAAAAAGATAGAAACATTTCAAATAAACAATCTAATGCTACACCTACAAGGACTCAAGGAACAACAACAGAGACAGCCCAGAGCAAGTACAAGGAAGGAAATAACCAAGATCAGAGCAGAATTAAACAACATAGAGACTAAAAGCATAACTCTAAGGATCAATAAATCCAGGAGGTGGTTCTTGAAAGATAAAACAAAATCAACAAGCCATTATGCAGACTCATTAAGAAAAAAAAGAGAGAGGACCAAAATAAACACAATCAGAAATGAAAGAGGAGAGATTACAATGGATAACACAGAAATACAAAGGATTGTAAGAAATTGCTATGAAGAACTATATGCCAAGAAACTTGAAAACCTAAGTGAAATGGACAAATTTCTAGAAAAATATAATCTTCCAAAACTCAATGAAGAAGAAGCAGAAAGCCTGAACAGACCAATAACACCTGACAAAATTGAAGCAGTAATAAAAAAACTCCCAACACACAAAAGCCCTGGACTAGACGGTTCTACAAGAGAATTTTACAAAGCATTTAAGGAAGAGCTAGCTCCTGTCCTTCACAGACTATTCCAAAAAGTCCAAGGAGATGGAAGACTCCTAAACTCTTTTTATGAAGCCAGCATCATCCTAATCCCAACAGCAGGTAAAGACATAAGAAGAAGAGAAAACGTCAGGCCAATATTGCTGATGAACATAGACACTAAAATCCTCAACAAAATATTGGCAAAACGCATCCAGCAATACATCACAAAGATCATACACCATGATCAAGTGGGATTCATCCCAGGGATGCAAGGATGGTACAATATTCACAAATCAATAAATGTAATATGTCACATAAACAAAAGACAAAAATCACATAATCATAGCAACAGATGCAGAAAAAGCATTTGCTAAGGTACAGCACCCATTTATGATAAAAAACACTTAGCAAAGTGGGAATAGAGGGAATATTTCACAACATAATAAAGGCCATATGTGAGAGACCTACAGCCAACATCATATTCAATGTGTAAAAAATTAAGAGCTTTCCAACTAAGATCAGGAACAAGACCAGGATGTCTGCTTTCACCACTTCTATTCAACATAGTATTGGAAGCCCTAGCCACAGCAATCAAACAAGAAAAAGAAATAAAATGTATCCAAATTGGAAAGGAGCAAAACTGTCATTGTTTGCAGGTAACATGATAGTGTAGGTAGAAAATCGTGTAGACTCTATGAGAAAACTACTCAACATAATAAGTGAATTTGGCAAAGCAGTAGGATACAAAGTCAATATTCAGAAATCAAAGGCATTTTTGTACACCAACAATGAAATATCAGAAACGGAAATCAATAAAAAAATCCCATTTGATATTGCAAAAAGAAAAACGAAGTACCTAGGAATAAACCTAAGCAAGGAGGTTAAAGACTTGTACACAGAAAACTACAGAACGCTGTAGAAAGTAATTAAGGAATACACAAACAAATGGAAGCATATACCGTGTTCATGGATTGGAAGAATTAACATCATCAAAATATCCATATTACCCAAAGCAATTTATAGATTCAACTCAAACCCTATTAAAGTACCAATGGCATATTTCACAGATATAGAACAAACATTTCAAAAATTTATATACAAACATAAATGACCCTGAATAAATACAGTAATTTTGAGAAAGAAGGACAAAGTAGGAAGATCAAAATACCTAATATCAAACTGTATTACAAGGCCACTGTGACCAGAACAGCCTGGTACTGGCATAAGAACAGACACATAAACCAATGGAACAGAACAGAGAGCCTAGAAACAAACCCAAGTCTCTGTGGTCGATTAATATGTGACAAAGGGGGAAGAAGCATAAAATGGAGAAGAATAGCCTCTTCAACAAATGGTGTTGGGAGAGCTGGACAGCTACATACAAAAAATGAAACTCGATCACCAACTTACATCATACACAAAATAAATTTAAGGTGTATAAAAGACTTAAATATAACTCATGACGCCATAAGAGTCCTAAAAGACAATTTAGGCAGGAAAATCTCAGATATTCCATGCAGCAATATTTTTAACAATATGTCCCATATAGCAAGGGGCATAAAGGGAATAAAAAACAAATGGGATCTTGTCAAAATAAAAAGCTTCTGCACAGCTAAAGAAAACAGCATTAACATGAAAAGAGAACCAACTGTATGGGAAAACATATTTGCCAATGATACCTTGGACAAGGGTTTGATCTCCAAAATATATGAAGAACTCACATGACTCCACTCAAAGAAGACAAGCAACCCAATTAAAAAATGTGCAAAGCCCTTTCTCCAAGGAGGACATACAGATGGTTCAGAGAGATACAAAAAGATGCTCAGCATCACTAGCCATCAGAGAGAGGCCAATTAAAACCACAACGAAATACCACTTCACAGTGGTCAGAATGGCCATCATTAACAAATCAACAAACTACAAGTGCTGATGAGGTTGTGGAGAAAAGGGAACCCTAGTGCATTGTTGGTGGGAATGCAGACTGGTGTAGCCACTGTGGAAAACTATATGGAATTTCCTCAGAAAACTAAAAATGGAACTGCCTTTTGACCTAGTAATTCCACTGCTGGGATTAAATCCTAAGAACCCTGAAACACCAGTCCGAAAGAACCTATGCACCCCAATGTTCATAGCAGCACAATTTATAATAGCCAAGTGCTGGAAGCAACCTAAGCCTATAAGCAAATGAATGGATCAAAAAACTATGGTGCATTTACACAATGGAATTCTATTCAGCAGAAAGAAAAAAGTAGCTCCTACACTTTGCAACAGCATGGATGGAACTGGAGAGCATTATGCGAAGTGAAATAAAGCAGGTGGTGAGGGACAAATACCATATGATCTCACCTGTAAGTGGAAGGTAACCAACAAAGCAAACAAGCAAGCCAAATATAACCAGAGACGTTGAAATTAAGAACAATCTGAGAGTAGCCAGAGGGTAGGTAGGTGGGGATCGTTGGAGAAAGGGTTTTCAGGAACAACTATAAAGGACACGTGGACAAAATCAAGGGGGCAGGGTGGCAGCAGGGGAGAGAGGTGGAGATGGATGAATTGGGTGGGAGTGGTGTGGGGTAAATGCAGACAACTGTAATTGAACAACAATGAAATAATTTATTTAAAAAAGTGAAGGAAATCATACAAGCCTCTATGGGTGACTTCGTGAGCATATACATTATAAAGAATATAACACATGTAGTACATGACCTGGCACATAATAATCATTCAGTAATTATTAGTTTTAAAATTAATACCAAAATAAGGTAATTTTAGAATTAAATAAATTTGAATCTTTGAGAAAATACACAGATATTAAAATTTAAAAAACAAGATACAGTTTTTCTTATAATTATTTTTCAATGATTTTGTGCATGGGCACTTATATTTTTTTGTAAGGATTTAAACAGTTAACAACTTGTACTATTCATAAATAATTATTTAGTACCATAAAATTGAGAAAATACAACTATACAGAGAAGAAATCAACTCATAATAGTTTTCTTTTGATTTTGCTTTTTCTTGATATCGCTGTGCTAGGTACAAAATACAGTAAATATTATATCATTTGATCTGTGAAGCACTGGTAAGGTGATGCATGAAAAAAATCATAGAGCTAGTTCTCAAACTCATTATGTGATATGATGGGGAGAGCAGAAGGAAAATAGAATGGTAAACAAACAGTAGCCTAAATAAGTGAGGTCATTTCACACATATTTGGTCACACTGATTGTTTTTTAAAACACTGATAAGTAACATTTAAAAAGTCTGTGCCTTTTGAAAAATGTATTGATTTGAGAGACAGAGAGAAACATATATTTGTTGTTCCACTTATTTATCTTTTTATTAGTGGATTCATGTATGTGCCCTGGCCAGGGATGGAACCTACAACCTTGGTGTACTAGGATGAAATTCTAAACAACTGAGATATCCAGCCAAGGACAAGTTTATACTTTCTTTAGAACAGATTATATATGTACATATTCATTCTATGAAAAATAGATCAGCATGTGAAGATTGCAGGGAATTTTTATGGATTCTTTTACTTTTTGGAATATGCATTAATCTTTAATCAGAGAGAGAGTGTGAATAACCACATTAGTGGGTTCCAAGTCTAAGTGAAATCCTTTAAATTACTTAATGTGCAAAATTTTCTCTAATTCTTACCTATAAACTAGTCATTATGTGTAAACTTAGATATTTAAGTGCATTTTAGTTCATTTGACATAATTATATTCTTAAATCTTATTTTAAGGCATTTTAAGAGATTAAAAAATTTGTGTGTACTTTATAAATTTTGAATATTAACCCTTTATCAGATGGATCTATGAATATGTTCTCTCATTTTGTGGGTTGTCTTTTTATTTTCTTGATGATTTCCTTTGCTGTGCAAAAATTTTTAGTTTGATGTACTCTGAAGAGAAAAAAATAACACACAAACACACAACCCAACTAAAAAATGGGCAAAGGACCTGACTAGACACTTCTCCAAAGAGGACTTACAAATGGCCAATAGACATAACAAAAGATGTTCAACATCGCTAATCACCAGAGAAATGCAAATTAAAACCACAATGAGATACCAGCTCACACCTATTAGAATGACTATCATCAATAAATCAACAAACAACAAGTGCTGGTGAGGATGTGGAGAAAGGGGAGCCCTTGTGCACTGTTGGTGCGAATGCAGACTGGAGCAGCCACTGTGGAAGGCTGTATGGAGATACCTCAAAAAATTAAAAATGGATCTGCCTTCTGACCCAGCAATTCAACTTCTGGGAATATATCCAAAGGAACCCAAAATGTTAATTCCAAAGAGCACAAACACCACCAGTATGTTCACTGCAGTGTTATTTACAATCTCCAAGATATGGAAGCAGCCCAAGTGTTCATCAACAAATGAGTGGATAAAACAACTACAGGACATTTACATATTGGAATTCTTGTGGGCTGTAAAAAAAAGAAGAAAATTTTACCCTTAGCAACAGTGTGGATGGACTAGGAGAACATTACACAAAGTAAAATAAGCCAGTCAGAGAAAGACAAATACCATATGATTTTGCTCATATGTGGAATCTAATGAACACACTGAACTAACAAGCAAAACAGAGACAGACTCATAGGTTGAGAGCAGATGACAGCTAGTGTGTGGGGAGTATGGGGGGGGTGGGGGGAGTATGGGGGGGTGGGGAGTATAGGGGGATTGAGCAAAAAGGAAAAAGGACTCATGGACATGGACCACAGTGTGATTGCTGGGGTAAGGGGGGTATAAGGGGACTAAATGGTAATGGAACAATAAAGATTAAATAAAATAATAATAATAATACCAAAGAAAATAAACAAATAAAATCTTTAAAAATTAAAAATAAAAACAAAAACAAAAACAAAAATTTTTCAGTGTTCTCAGTTGAATTTATGAATTACAATATATTCTGGACAGCTAGTATATGTAATCCATTAATGATGCTATTTTCATTGCCCTTGCCTAATTTGTAAATAATATCATATGATGACACGAACTTTAATTCTTCTATAATTATATTTGTTTCCTTAATTCCCAAAATCAGGCTCAAAGGCACGATTCTTGGAATTTTTACTATATGCTTTGAACAACCTAAAATAGGAGGATTTTCCATTGCACATTGCTATACTCTCTTCATGAGTCTAGCGCATGCCTTACATAATATTTACCCTATAATTTACAGGGTTATCATTAACAAAACTCTTACATTCTCAAATTCCCTATTTTAATAACTGCTATAACATAATGACAGATGCACAGCCATGGATGTGAGGCTGTTGGAAAAGTAGATGCTGGAGACAAAGAAGGTACAGAAACAATCTGGGGTGGGTGGGGTTGGGGTGCATCTCCACAGCTCATCTGGCTAACAGGATTATCCACCTACTGGAAGGAACCAGAGCTCAAATCCAAGGGAGCTAAATAATTTTTCTAATCTCATTAGGCCTTTGTCAAGAGGTTTTATTAAAAGAAAAGGACAAAGGCATTAAGTACGGTTAGCTGCCTACAAGACTGGACCTAAAATACTGAAAATACTGTCTCTCCACATCTCCACTGCCACTTATGCCTCTCTCCTATGTAATTTAAAATTTGAACAATAACGCACAGTACAATATTTAAAAAGTCTTAATTCTCCTACCATTACTAAAACAAAGAAGCAAGCAAAATATAATCAGAGATGTTGAAATAAAGAACAACTGACAGTAACCAGAGGGGAGGGGGAAGGATGGTAACCAGTGAAGGCAGGGGAAGGGTCATCAAAGAACATGTATGAAGGACCCATGGACAAAGTGAAAGGTGGGAAGGATTGGCGGTGGGGAGTGGGGGTAGGTGTGGTGGGGGGAAGTGGTGGTGGGAAAACAGAGACAACTGTACTAGAACAATAAAAAAATGCAAAAACTAAAAGTAATGAATAAATGTCAAACCTTCATACACTGGTAACTTTACAAAGAGGTGTAATGTTATACTCGATAATGTCCAGAAAAATACCCTAGTTATTGAGTATATCTGTGTGACAGCTACCATACCTCAGGAGAATGCCTTGGAGGAACAGGACAGGAGGATTTTATCCCAGCTCAAATGGCTGGAGATTGGAGTCCAAATTCAGGCCCCAAAATAACACAGAGTAGAACTGGGTATAGGGTGAGTTGAAAAGGCCAGCAGGTAAACCAGTCACAGACATTAGCGGTTTGATGAAACTGCAGCCAAAAGTTCACAGGTGGCGAAGGACTGGACACCAAAATAGAAAGATCCAGAAGACTTTCAAAATACTTGTTAAAGGGCCAGGCCATCAAATACAATTCTAATTTAGATCAGGGACTGGACAGGGCTCATTCCACCAGATGCTACCTTTAGTGTCAGAAGGTAGTAAGGCAAAACTCACGTACTACTTGGATATAACATGTATGCGGTATATTAGGAAACTCTACAGTAAATATTCATGTGTTAAAACAATAAGCATTATAAAATACCTGCTCAGTTCAAATAAAATAATTTAATATCATTTGTCTAAATTTTTCAAGAAAAAATAGACCAACTTTCTTCTCTTAAAACCACCACATACCATTAGTAATTTAAACCTGACTTGTCATCCTTCATGTGGAACAGACAAGTTAGCATCTATTGAAAAACTAACTTCAAAATCTTTTGAGGACCTATCACACCATGGTCATGAATGTAATCATGTAACAATTTCTATAAAAAAATGTTCTAAAACGGACTCTCCTTTATTTTCTATGTGTTTGTATTTATTTGTATTTTTAACAGGGGGATGCGTTCATGTACTTAATAAGGAGATATATTCATATATATTACTAAGTTAAATCAACACAAAGTACTATGTAAACAAGCTATTAATAATAGTTTTCTCTGAGGATATAAATGTAGAGTTGAGTCAAGTTTGTCATTAGTTTTCTGCAACTTTACAGGCAGATAATAATTTTAATACAAATTACATGGGGATATTTTTATTAAAATACTAAAAGCCTATTTCATATTAAATAAATTATAGTAACCCCTATTTAGGAAAAATGTGAATGGTTATTATTCAATTACTATTGAAAATCTATTTAAAATATATATGACAGTATCAATAATCTTAATCATTAAGCCCTTTATTCATGTAATTTTTGCCTGAAAATTTAGTATTTTCCACATTTCCTATAGTGACAGGTCTGAACTTCACCATAAAAAGGGCATTTTATCAAAGATGTCCCTTGAATTCATTATTTCTCCAGTTATAGCAAAGTATTAAAGCAAAGGGCATAACATACCAAATACCATGCTTATAACTTTTGTGTTATAATAAGTATTAAAGACAAGTGACTTTATTGACCAGCTCCATAGGATTTATAGCTTTACAGAATATTAAATACTTACATCTCATATAATTCTGTCAACAGTTAAAGATGGATTCTAATTTTCAAACATACTCTAATCAAAGCAGGGTAAATGTTACACATGCAAGGTATATAAAACAGCATGCCTGTGTGCCTACCTGGGCTGTATGTCTGGAACTGTAGCTTGTGAAATTAGAGATTATTTTGTCAACAACAGTTAATGAGTGTGTACAGACAAATAACATTGTAATTGAATTTCAAATAGGCTCTCCTCCTACTATGTACACATTCCCTCCTCCTTTATTCTCAGCTATGTTATATAAAAGTATCGCTCTGCTGAATTTGCTCTTTTCATTTTGTAACTGAAGCTATGTGGGATGTGGTGGGGGAAGCAGTTACAAAAAAAGGTATAGCAAATGGGAAGTAAAATACGGCCAGAAAATAATTTTCTGATTTTTTTGGGTGAAAAAATTGGCATATTGTGAAAATGTAAATGTATATACATTTCAAATGATTCTTCCTCATTAGCAGGGGTGGTCAAACACAGGGAATCTTTCTAGTCCCTTTTAACTCTGAACCTATTCCCAATAAACATGACTGAGGCATGTATATGGTCTTGTTTCTTTGTAATTCTGCTAAAAAAATTTTTACCACCATTGTCCACAGTCACACTCAGCCTGCTGGCCACAGTGCTGTACCCCCTTCACTCGAAATTTTCCCCTAATGTTTCCTGTAGGCATAAAATCAGCCCAGTTTTGCTCTCTTCAGTGATGCTGTGGATAATCATTATAACATCCATTCTGTGCCCAAAGAGAATGAATTTCCACCCCACTATCCCTGAGAGAAAGGTCCCCTCCTCCAACTCTGCCTTTTTTGTTTTTCCCCACAGAATGAATGGAATAAGTGATTGTCTCCTTGATGCCACTGGGAAACCTCTCAGAAAGAATGGGCTGCTTAGTCTCTATGGCCCCCTGTCCTCTACCTCAGAGCTACATTCTTGACGTCTTCTCCCCTTTAACTGTAAGTTCCCAGGGCATGCAGGGTGGACCTGGTAGTGTGGATGGTGAAGAGTGACAGGGTGGGGAGGTTCATGTGGGGTGGGGCATGGAAACAGAAAGCACATTTTGGTCTCGGTTTCTCCCTGACTTCACTGCAGCTGTACCTGGCCTTTTCCTCCTTTTCCCTGGGAGGAAACACATCTTATACAGAACATGGAGACTCCCGGCTTAAAAACCCCAACTCAGAAACACCAATCCACCATCTTATTGTATTAAAGAGAGCAGATACAAATTTTACTCAGAATAACAGCAGTGTTTTTTTTTATCTTAAAAAAAGATACATTTAGAGGTTATATTTCATCTCAGTAAGAAAACCTTTAGGGCAGATCCAATAATAAACACTGAAGATTATTTCATTTTATACTCCTTTACATTCCATGTAATTCTAGTTTTTATCTAAACAAATATATCTTTCCCATCAAGTGAGCTTTACACATGTAGGAAGCGTGTAGCAGCTATGATTTCAATATAGAAAAACCAACAGCCACAGGCATACAACTGGATGTAGGAACTACCCCTTTCAACTAAACATCACAAGCATGGAAAATGCACTTGCATGAGGACATTCACCTACGTCAAAGAAGAGACTAATGCACAAACAAAGCATATTGCCAAGATGTACAGTATGTATAATCTAAAGAGTGCAAACACATTTAGGTTTCTCTGATCAGTAAAAAGTGTCTTCTATCACCTTGTTTCATAGGGTATTTTTGGAGTGTGCTTGTGTTCTCCTTTTACCTGCCTCTTCAGACTGGTTTTGGGTGGCAGCCACTGTCTTTTCTTCCTCGTGTCTCCTCACTCATCACCGCACATTGTACAGTATATTATGCAAAGTATATATTTAGTAAATACTTGAATATATTGTTTTAATGAATTAGGAAACACACCCAGGCAAAACCTATGGATCACATATGGGCAACATCCAGAACCACACACTCCAAGAAACATGTGAAACTGAGATACTGAGTGATAGGCAAGGTTTGAGAAGGTATAAGCAGGTAAAAACTCATTAGAAAGGGGATATAGTGAGGTGTGAAAGAAACTAGCTGTGTAACAAAGTAGCCTCAGGGTTTTTACATTAGTTATGCACAATTAATGTTATCATTCTCATGAAATGATTAAATATTCAATTTATTTACTCAAATTATTCATTAATCAATTTATAGAAACATTTAAATGTTTAAAAATTACACTGAACGTTCTGTTAGTCTAATTCTTTAAGTTTCTAAATTGTTGGATTTAACTCAGCAAAATTAAAAAAATTAAATTTAGTGCAATGCGCATTTATCAAAACATATTAATAACTTTTCAGTAATTGTTTTATTTCCATTATAAAGAAACACTATTTGAATCTGCTTAACAAACTAATATTAAACCTGTATTAGTGTAATCACTCAAACATAAGCCAATCATCAAAGTTATTTCTTCTGCCTTCGTCTCTTGTTATTTAAATGCCCTTTTTTCTTATAATATCAAATCTCAGCTCAAAGTATTTAATCAATTGTATCAAACTATAAATTTCTCTAACTGAATTATACAAATAAATTTAAGTTATTTAGAATCATGGAAAGCATGGCATTACTTATTGATTTACAATGGTTGCACCATAATTAAACAGGGCATATGTGGTTGTATATTTGAATTTGGAAGAGCTATTTTATTTTATTCCATTTCCAGAATGAAAATGATGACCAAAGGAAGTGGGAGGCAGGACATAATGTGGAGGTAAGTTTAAAATGGAAAAGTCTGGAGGAAGGGAGGCATAGCACATCAATATAATGGGTAACACCATCCTCACCTGAAGAGTAAAAAGGAACAAGTGATACATAGATAGCTTGTTTTCTTGCCAGAGTTTATCATGCTTTCCTCAGCAAATAAGTTGATTTCAAATGAATAATTTTCAGGTGACAACACTTGCAACTCTAGAAGAAAACTCACATTTCAATTCTGAAGAATTTCATGATAAACAATTCATTTTCTGATATACAGTGACAGACAATCAAGACAGTGCATTATACTGTATTCAGAATTCTTTTTTTCAGAACTATCAATCCAACCATAATGGTATGTTAGAAAAGCGTACACACTTGGACAATTCCTCTCATAACAATAGCATTGCATTCCAAATGTTTCTGCAGATGTTTGGTGAAGATTGCCTTTGTGACAAGAAAAGATATTTAGATGCTCATAAGCATAAAATCTACACAAGAATAAGGAGAAACATTTTCCCGTGAGAGTTAAGTTTGTCCCTGTCAAGTAGTTTTGGAACTGAAGTTTCAATGAGGGGCATCAAATTTGATATGCTTTTATACATAATAGAGAATAATGTGAATAATTGGACATTTTTAATGGGGCAGAGTAACTCATCCAATACATAAAGCATTACGTAAGATTTTATAAGGAAAACATCAAGACTTTATTATATAAAAAGTGGGTAGACTCCATTTGAGTGTCTAGCAGTAGGACAATAGGTGATGTAACTATGAACTAAATTAACAGGACAAGGAGCTCCTGATGTTCCAGAGACCTGAAGTTGGCCTATTGGAGCTACTATTGTTGCTGATGGATGTTGTAGCTGCTAATACTGTACCTTTGTTTTTTCCCTACTTCCTTCTGTGGCGTTGTAATAAATTGCCACAATTGAGTTAGTGTTCCTTTTTTCTTTTTTAAAATTGAAGCATATGAAATCTCTTATATGAATCTATTGAATGTTTTTATATAAAAAAAGAACCTAAAGATTCTGGTACCTACAGAATTATAGAGCTGTTAAACGACAAGACAATTTTCCTTTATTCCAGTTATTTATTCTTACATCCATCCTGTTCCTAAATAACTTAAAGTTAATTTATTATTTATATGTAAAATTTTTCTACTTTGATATATTTCCCTTTAAATTATATGGTCCTTGAGATCATAATCTTTTTCATATAACTGAAAAGTGCTTGCAATAGAGTATTACAGTTCATAAATATAGCACAGGCATTATAAGCAGTCATTAATGTAGATCATGATTCCATAATATTAGCAATGTCAGCTGTGCTTCCCAGATTGAAAAAATAATCATATTTTGATTAGCAAGGAAATATGATTTGGTTTTAAGAATTTTTCAGTTATGCTATAAATGACTGTATTATTTTTAAAATAATAACAACAAGCAGAAAATAAAATTAATCACAAATTTAAATTAGTTTGTAATGATCTATAAAACTAGTTTCAATGCAAAGAAACCCAGGTCAGATAAACTAATATATACACTTTTAGAAATTAGCAAGACTTCAATAAATTAATGAGAATCTAATGTCTTATTATTGTTTATTTTTATTAACTTTGTTGAAAATTCATTTAGATGTTTATAGGTATGAGTTTAATTTTGATGGAGATAAGAACTTTATGCTAGAAACATATTGCAAAGAATTTCTACTGATGATACAGACTGATACATATATTTAAGATACAAGATTTGCAGTCAAGTTTCGAGTTCATCCTGCAACACTTATTAGTGAAGAAATAGCCTGTACCAGACGTTGTCTTAAGTGCAGTGTGTTATAAAGACATGAGGTCCCTGTGCTGATGGAGCTTTTAGCCTAGTAGATGAGCACTAACATTATCAAATAACCACATTTTTGAAATGTGAAAAAGACATTCAAATTAAAGAAATAAAACTTCTGGAAAGTCTGTTTCCATCGTTTTCTGCAAAGTTATATAAGGTTGGTTAACGGAGAGGTGAAGAAAGATTTCCTTAAGAATTGCTGAAGGACTAAGATCTGAAAAACAAGTAAGAATTAATTAGGTAAGAGAAAGGAAAGAGAGTAAGTGCCAGTGTCTTGCAGCAGGAGGAGGCCAAGAAGAATCAGAAAGAAAAGGTCACTTGAGCAGAGAACCAGGTGAAACCCGAAACAAGATTTGGTTAGAAGAAGGAAGGCCAGGTCTGCAGGCCCTTGTAATCACATTAGGCTTTTCTCCGGTGTGTAGGGTAAGTCTACAATTACAGCCAGATGGTCAGATTTGCATTTCAAAGAACAACAGCAAAAACCAACACAAAAGGAAAACAAGTGTGAGGCTTCCAGAGAGAAATGTAATCATGAAGAAAGTAAGTTCAGACAGGACTTGAAGAAATAGCAAGGAAAGATTTAATTAAGTCACTCAACTCCTCTGATGTCACTTTCCTCAAACGAAAAATAAGGGGGCTGGACTAGATGACTTACAAGATCCCCTCTGTTTCTAACATTCTATGAAACCAGTAATTTGAAAATGAGCCCTGTACTTAATGGACAGGACATTGGTTACATTACGGATGGAGACAGATGCAAGTCAAGAGGCTCTCTCCCCGCCTTGATTCTTATCTCTCTCAAGACATGAATTTGAGAGAGAGGCACACATGTATGGTGGGGATGAGATAGCAGGTTTATTTATGAAACACATACAAGCACAATGCTGCAACAGGCACCCAGCTAGTCTGAATGCCCCACGTATAGAGGACATGAAGTTGTTAGTAATTTGTTCTGTACGCTTGAGCTGAGGCTGCAAGTGGGCACTCAGCTAATCTCAGTGCACAGACTATTGGGTTCAGGGGTTACACACCTCAGCTGGCTTCTAGGTCCCCCCTTCTTTACCCTTGGAAATAACGTACAGCTACAAAGGCTTTCTAACCCCGTCTTCCTGTATGATTCCCGCCTGTGATGTTCAGAGCACCCTGCAAGCTCAGTAATGTTGTTACAGAAGCCCCTTTTCTCAGCACAGTCTCAAGGACTCTCCCCTTCTCCTGCGTTATTTTGCTTGAAATGCTTAGACACCCCGCAAACCAAGCTCAGGACTGCCGAGTTAATTGGTGGGACCTGTCTTCCTTTTGCTTTCAGCCTCCTATATGAAGTTCTTAGTTAGATTGGAATGGCAAGGGCTCTACCTTTCTTTCTGGTCTGGCTGCTCATTCCTAGCTGCTAACACACAAACGGTAAAGTTGCTAAAAGTTTATGCAGACACCTCTGCAGAGCAAATATCTTCTTGATCCTATTGCAACAGAGACATTCTAAACTGGAAAACTGAAAAGATATTTTGTATTTCTGTCTTCAGAGGATAAATTACTAGCCTTTTTGGCAAATTGCATGTGGTCTCCCTATGGGAAGATAAGTTCTCTTTTAGCTCAGCTAAAGGGTTAATACATAAGGGAAGTAATAAGAAAATATTCTGCAAATTGAAAAAGTTTTTGCACAGCAAAGAAAACCATCAACAAAACAAAAAGACTGCCTACTGAATGGAAGAAGATATTCACCAGTGATAGATCCAAAAAGGGGTTAATATCCAAAATTCACAAGGAATTCATAGAACTCAACTCCAAAAATACAAAAACCTGTTAAAAAATGGGCAGAGAATAGGAATAGACACTTCAAAGAAGATATACATAGACACTTCAAAGAAGATATACATCTCACAGTGCTTTCAGTAGCCCCCAATGTCTACCTCTTGCTTCACCAGTGATGGACAGAACAGACCCAGGGATGACCTTTTTCCCACCCTCTGACCACTGACCTCTTTTCCAATCACCACCTTCAGAACCACCTCAGCTGTCCCAGTCTCCAAGGCCAGCCAACACCCGTTTTTAACATTAACTCCTCATTGCCGAACAACGGTGAGCTCCAAAATTCATCAAAATTACTCCACCAAGGTGGAAGCTGCCATCCACCACCTGTCCAACGTGCATCTGTGGGCGTCCTACACTACCTTACTCTAGGCTTCAGTTTCAACCACGATGACGCGGCTCTGGAGCACAAGGGCCACTTCTTCGAGTTGACTGAGAAAAAGCACATGGATGCTGAGTAGCTCTCAGAGGTGCAAAACTAGCACCGCGGCCCTGTCCTCTCCCACGATGTGCTGCAGCCTTCCCAAAACAAGTGGGGAAAACTCTGGATGTCACAGCAGCCTCCATGACCATGGAGAAGAACCTGAACCAGGCTCTTTGGATCTGTATGTCTGGGGTTCTATCTGCACAGACCCTCATCTCTGTGATTTCCGGAAGAAGCACTTCCTGGATGAGGAGGTGAAGCTCCTCATGAAAATGGGCAACACCTGACTAACCTTTTCAGGATCGCTGGCCCTCAGTGTGGGCTGGGAGAATGTGTCTTTGGAAGGCTCACCCTCCAGCATGACTGGCAGCTTTGGGAGCCCAGAGGCCTTGTGGGGACCCTCTGCATTTCCCTGGTATTTGGCTTCTGCCTGAAACTCCCTGAAACCAGTAGTCATCCTTTTAACCACCAGGGAGCCCTCTCACATACACTGGACAAAATCAAAACAATAAAGCTTTTTGCAGCAAGAAGAAGAGAAGAAGACATACAGATGGCCAATAGACACATGAAAAGATGCTCAACATCACTAATCATTACAGAATGCAAATTAAAACCACAATGAAATATCACTACACACCTGTCAGAATGGCTATTATAAATCAAGAAACCACAAAACTGGTGAGAACGTGGAGGAAAGGGCACCCTGGTGCACTGTTGGTGGGAATGCAGACTGGTGCAGCCACTGTGGAAAACCATATGGAGATTCCTCAAAAAATTAAAAATGGATTTGCCTTTTGACCCAGTGATTCCACTTCTAGGTATATATCTAAAGAAATCTAAAGTACTAACTTGAAAGAATATATGCACCCCATATTCATTGTAGTGTTATTTCTACTTGCCAAGATATGGAAACAACCCAAGTGCCCATCAACAGACAAATGGATAAAAATAGTGGAGCTACATATATACAATGGAATATTACTCAGCCATAGAAAAGAATAAAATATTACAATGCATCAGGATGGATGGACATAGAGGGTATTGTGCTAAGTGAAATAAAGCAGTCAGAGAAAGAAAAATACAATATGATTTCATTTATATGTGGAATCTAAAGAACAAAATTAATGAAGAAATGAAATAGAAACAGACTCATAGATACAGAGAACAGACTGATGGTTCCTAGGAGGGGAAGGGAGTCGGGGGGCTGGGTGAAGGGATAATAAATACAAATCGGTTGTCAGAGAATAGTCCAGAGGATGTAAAGCACAGACTAGGGAATATGGTTCAATAATATTGTAGTAACTATAATATATATATGGTGCCACGTGGGTACTTGAAATGTCATGGGGAACACTTTTTAGAGTATAAGATTGTCTAACCAATATGTTGTATACCTGAAAATAATACAAGATAATATAAATGTAAACTGTAATTGAAAAAAACAGAGACAAATAAAGTCTTTTAGAATTATTTCTTGGCTATTTTCCTGCCTCAGATTTGCCATAGAGCTCAATGTATCCACTTCAATACTTCAAGTTATCCACTCTGAGGATCGCTTTCAAATTTTTGTCCTCAGTATTAATCTATATATAAAATAAATCCCATATTTTTACTACCTCCTAGTAATTAATAACAAAAAAGATAAATAACAGAAAATAAATCACTCCTAAATAAATAATCCTGACACTTAACAAAATAATAATGAAAATATTTATTAATAAACCTGTGGATGCAGTAAAATCAGTACTTAAAGGAAAATGTATAGATATGCAGGATGCCATTAGAAAAAAAAGGCTAAAGTTTGATGAGTTAAAAATAGAAAATTAGAAGTTAAGATAACACAGAAGAATTACCTAAATTACAGAGCAGAGAGAAAATAACACTCTTAATAGTAGAAAATAATGAAAAAAAAAAGAGGGGCAATTAAGCAAAATAACTAATAAATTTAGCAGGCTTCTAGAAAAAAAGATAGGAACCAAAGAGAAACCAAATATAAATTGCATTTGGATTTAAAAGAAGTACGTGACTGTAAAAAGATAAATAATATTTATCTATATATCATAAAAAGATAAATAAATAATATCAACAATTTACGTCAAATATATTTAAAATGTAGATGAAATTAAAATCTCCTTGATAAAGAAAAATTACTAAAACAAATTCAGAAAGAGAAAAATTATTTCTAAAATTTGTTGCTTTTTAAATAGATGTAATTTAAAAAATGAATATAAAATCCTCCCAGAAACACATAAAAATCTCATATTTTTTGAGGTGAGTTCCTGTGAATATTGAATAACACCAACAATCAGAGATGAAGAGAAAAGACATCGCCTCCTCCTCCCGACCCAGGATCAGCTGTGGAGCCCAACAGAACCTTGCTTTCACCCATCAGAGACAGACAAAACCAAGAAAACACATTTACAGGCCAGTGTCACTCACAGAACATACACACCAAAATTCTAAAGAAAATACCAGCAAATGACCCAGTAATACATAAGAAAAATTTTCTAATATCTTGTGTTTATTCCAAGAATGGTAGGTTATTTCAAAATTATAGACTCTATTAACATAATCGTTACATCAAAATATCAAAGACTTACAGGAACAAACAAAAAAAAAACAGTATGGTTATCTCAAAAAATGAAGTAATACAACAAATATACCCAATGATGACATTTTGAAACCATTCCAGGAATGAGAAAAATCTTCCTGTGTTATTCTATTCAACACTGTATCGTGAATTCTAGTTTCCATAATTATATAAGAAAATTTAATAAAGTACATTAGAAAACTAAAATTGTTATTTGAAGATATGATTGACTTTTGAAATTAATAGCATTGTTTTGCAGATTGCTGGATATATCAGTTGGTCCAAAACATTTTCCCTTTATCATTCAATTTATTCATTTTCATGAGTATTTTAATTACCATTCTTTCTGGGAAGATAAATTAGTCTACATATAATGTAAAGCTCTAGTTATACTTTGTAAATTAGAAAAGAACTTCCTACTACTAATAAAAATTAAATTTAATATGGTTTATGTCTATATATGTAGTGGTCAAAAATGTTTTGTTCTTCTTTTTTTGATATGTCCCTTCAGCACATGTACATTTTAGTAGTCTTTCCTTTTTAACTTATTTATAGAGGCAAATAATTCAGGTAAGTTTTACTCAAATCTAAAATCTAGATGGTACAGAAAATATTTCTGTGGTTATGACAACAGAGTTTCCTTCTATTTTCTTTGTACATGTTAATCTAATCAATGTAGACCTCGCCTGAGCAAGATTATATAAAATGATCAACTTTAAATGCATATATTTATTATGTGTTCTAAGTTCAGAAATTCTAGAATTCAAAAGTCAGAAAAGCAAAGATACCATTGTCCAAATAAACCAAAGCTAATTACTCAAAGGAAAATCTAGAAGTTTTGAAAACAGACATATTTCTAAATTAATTCATAAATTTTAAGCAATGAATAAATATTTTCATTTTTCAAACTAAAACTAGTGAATCTTCTGTGCTGTGAGGATACTGTTGTAGGTTACACATATTTCATTACATTTCCTGAACTGTTGCTCTTTGCAATGAAGACTGAGGAGACTATTGCCATGGACGTTGTTACTGGAACTACAGTCCTGTAAAAGTAAGATGAGTAAACTGGTTCATATATTAGTCATACGGCGAGCAGCCAAGTCTGGGAAGTTTTGTGCAATATGGGAGTAGAAATGAATGAAAAGAAGGACTTCATTTCAACAGAAATAGGATGCTCAGATTTTATCTTTATTTTGAAAATGTACAGCACTATTAACCTTGACCCAAGGCTCATGTTTATTGCTTTTTTAAAAAATCTAATTATGCCCTGCGACCACTACTTCTAGCTGCCTGTATGATGCCTGTTCTCCCTTCCTGCTTCCAGAGAGAATCTTAATTTTACTTTCCCCAGGGTCACAATGTACCAGCTGAATGTACTTGCCACTCCCCGCAATCTTGTATCTATAGATGGCATGTGGCACAATTCCAGAGTAAGCTAATGGCAATAGTCCCCGTCAAATGACTTCATTTTCCAA